>SKCR01035675.1:0-49890 GCA_019454045.1 Zanthoxylum bungeanum | reverse complement strand
AGAACAGCAACAGGGTCCACACCTTACTCCTTGGTCTACGGAATGGAAGCAGTATTGCCAGTAGAAGTGGAAATACAGTCCCTGAGGGTATTGACAGAGGCAGAATTACCGGAACAGGAATGGGCCGCACAGAGATTTGATCAGTTAGCACTGTTGGATGAGAAGAGAACGAAGTCTTTGTATCACATGCAGTTGTATCAGAAGAGACTAGCCCGGGCATTCAACAAGAAAGTACGTCCCACAAAGATCAAAAGGGTGATTTGGTACTTAAGCAGTCGAGGCCGTCGACGACAGATCCGAGAGGGAAATTCAGGCCTAACTGGGAAGGACCTTACATCGTTCAGAAAGTCATGGGAAATGGAGCAGTGAAGCTATCAGACTTGGAAGGAAACGAGTTCACCGAGCCGATCAACGTAGACAGATTAAAGCAGTACTTTGCCTGAGGGAGAGAAGACTGAGCAGTCACCACAAGGATCGACAGAAGATCTAACCCAACGGAATAGGGAAATCATTCATGCATACACGTAACGTTGCATTCTCTTTGTGTTTGTTTCTGTTTTGTGTTCGCAGGTTCAAAGAAAGAAGAAAGCGGCAAGAATGAGCCAAGCAACGTCAACGCAATTTCAGTTTTTGGGGTGAGTCCCAAGGGGCGAGGCCCACATCAGCTTGGGGGCGAGGCCCATATCATGTCATCTCCAGGTATGGAGACACATCATCGGTTCGAGGGCGAGGTCCCTATATTCAGCGGTATTGGGTCGAGGTGCCCCCGCTGTCAGTTGTAGTTCCGGGTCGAGGTGCCCAGGGTCGAGGTGCCCACTACATCATCAGTTCGAGGGCGAGGTCCCTGTATTCAGCGGTGTTGGGTCGAGGTGCCCAGGGTCGAGGTGCCCCCGTTGTCAGTTGTAGTTCCGGGTCGAGGTGCCCAGGGTCGAGGTGCCCACTACATCATCAGTTCGAGGGCGAGGTCCCTATAGTCAGCGGTGTTGGGTCGAGGTGCCCAGGGTCGAGGTGCCCCCGTTGTCAGTTGCAATTATTGGGACGCGTCCCAGGATCGAGGTCCGCTGCAGTACCAACTCAACTCGAGGCGGCAGCCGAGCCAGGTAAGTAAAATGCATTGCATAACTTTGATAGGATTGTTCAAAGTCACACACTGCACAAGTCCCATCAAAGTGGGGGCGACTGTAGGCATTGCATTTTCGCATGTGAAACCCGATGATGAGCCTCATTTGGAGGCACTACCTTTTGAGTCACGAAAGCCGCGGGAAACGGATATCGGAAGGGGAAATTCAGAATAAACAAGCTCACTGTCTTCGTTAGTGCTGCGTTCGTTACTTCGTTCGAACGGAAAACAGATTGCGGGTGTTCGTGTCGCGTTCGAGGAAGCGTTCGAACGGTGTCGGTAATTCTGGTTTTGCTGCTAGCCTCACACCCAGCCCATTTAGCTCCCCAAAGCCCATAAAACACATCCCAAATTAAATAAATAAATATTAATTTAAACATAAACATAAATAAAATATTTAAACCATTTACCAATTAAATAAAATATTACCTAACTTAAACTAAAATCATGCCAATATAAATAAATTGAATATATCATATACTAAAGTTAAAATAAGATATACCTATTAAAATCAATCCTAACCAATTAAAGCCAATCATATATTTGACTTCCTAATCTAATAAGATAATTACCAATATAAAATATTTGTATTCCTAAACCAACACAAATTAAATATACAACTTCCTAAATTGAAATATTTTGTCCCCCTCAATCTTGTGTATACCTTTCTCATCTCTCCTAATTTGGAAACAAGGATCTCTTCCTTGTGAGACAAGGTGAAACCCTAGACATCTTCTATATAAACAACCCATAACCCAAGCCATTCCCTCCCGACACACAAGCCTCCAAAACGCACCCAGCCGGGACATAGATAATTCACACCCAAAACTCTCTCGAAATCTCTCTAGACTCTCTCTACACACCCAAGACTAAACAAAAAAAAGAGAAAACACTTCACACATACACAAGAAAGAAAACAAAGAAACCACCACAAGCCACCACCCTCCATAGTCGAATCCAAAGCACCTACAACACCATAGCCGAATCCAGAACACACCAACCTCACCAAAACAGAACCAGAAACCGAATCCTAAAACACGCCTAAACAACCTCCTAGATTACCTTAAAACAGCAGCCCAAATCCTTAAAAAAACAATAACATAAAAAACTGCATAGATAATCTTAAAAATAATCACATACCACTGCACTAAAAGCCCACACAAACTTGGAATAGTTCATTGAAAACGTTAAAACAGGTGGCCCGTGCAGTGAGCAGCAAGACAGAGGCCGAATAGGAGCAGAACGGAGTTCGAATCGCAAGCAAAACAACAAAGCAGTGAGCTAGGACGCTGAACCAGTGGACCAGAAAAGTTGCGGAGCTTTACCCCTTCCGATCTTCGTGAAACGCGAGTCCGAGAGACGGCTTAAAAGGTTAGACCTGAGGGTATCTTTCACACTTGTTTTCCTTTTCCGCATTATTTATTAAGTATTACTTGTATGATTGTCATGTTGAAATGCGTGTTGTGGTCTTTGAGTAGATAAATATGCATGAATTATGAGATGTAATATGTTGTGGGTATTGGATGAATGAGAGATGTGTCAACTCTCGCGGTATATCGGATGGAAACCCGGACATAAATTTCATAGCCGATTCCGAATGGACGGTAGTATGATCTGTACTCGGGCCACAACTCCACGTACCGCTTGGGTAAACGGCACCATCTTTCTTTCGTTGTGTTGCTTTTGCTTATTTAGTTTTCTTTACTTGAATTCAATATGTTGTTTATTTATGCATGATTCAATCAGGCGCATGGGCTTAGTGAGTTAGTCCAAAGGTCCTCCATTTGGGAGATAAAGAGCCGAAAAGGCCACCTTTGTGACACTACTTTGCCGCGCCGGTTGATGTGTGTTCGGTTGGATGCAAGATACGTTCAATCGGGCATACTTAGTTTGATGTTATTGAGTTTATCTTTTATGTATGGTTCAATCAAGCGCATGGGCTTAGTAAGTGTAATGAAAGATCCCTTATGGGGAGGGGGTAAAACCCGTTACCACGATGCTTTGCCGCGCCGGTTGATATGTGTTCAGATTGGATGTAAGATGTGTTCAATCGGGCATACTTGGTTGATATGATTGGTTCTATTCTTGTGTGATGTGACGCGCATGGGCTTAGTATGTTGGTCTAAAGGTCCTCTCTTTGAGAGATCAAGAGCCCCGAAAGGTCACCTTTACGGCAGTACTTCGCCGCGCCCTTTTATTTTGTGTTTATGTATTGCGTCCCATTTCATGCATCAGGTCTGTTCCCGTTCGAACGCGTTTACGAACGCAACTCAAACGCGCATGTGTTTTTGCCTTATCATGTGTCAGGTCTCATCTCCGTTCGAACGCGTTAACAAACGCCATACGAACGTGAGCATTCTGTCTCATTTCCGTTCGAACGCGTTAACAAACGTCATACGAACGTGAGCATTCTATCTCATTTCCGTTCGAACGCGTTAACAAACGCCATACGAACGTGAGCATTCTGTTTCATTTCCGTTCGAACGCGTTTACGAACGCTACTCGAACGTGAGCATTCTGTTTCATTTCCGTTCGAAGGCGTTTACGAACGCTACACGAACGCGAACACACTGAACTGAGTCCTCTTCATTAGATTTCATGCATAGTTTTCCTAGTAGCTATCTCCACATGTATAAATACAAATATGTTAATGTATTACCATTCATATGCTTATGTCATGATAACATTTGAGTATTATTTCTTGCGGTATATCGGATGGAAACCCAGACGTAAATTCCGTAGCCGATTCCGAATGGACAGTAGTGCGGTCTGTACTTGGGATACAATTCCACGTACCGCTTGGAAAAGTGCCCATATGTGTGCTTGTATGGTTAATATGTGTGCTTGTATGGTTAATATGTGTGCTTGTGTTTTCCTGAATGTAATATGCAAATGAAGTTGTATGTTCGTTGCTATTTTGATATATGTTAAGCATGCAATTTTAAACGTGAGATATATGTGAAATGTGTACATAAGTTTTATCTTGAATATGAGAATTTAGAAGCATGATACTCTTGGAAATAAGTGTTACTTAAGCTTGATTAAATTATTACATAAATCCTTTCATTACAAGTGACATAAGTAAGGGACCATTCCGAACCCAACGGTTTGAGGTCTTCCCTTGCGAGGGGTGAGTGCGGCCTTAAATCTTTGTCCCGGTTCACACCGGGTGGCGACTCCATGTTATTTAGTACTTCCCAAACTAGGCCGCGAGCCTAGGAACGGCGTCGCCCAGATTCTTGTTCCTACAGTTATCTATCCTCAAGGAAGATCGTGGGCTTTAAGTCTAAGGCTGAAACCTAAAATCTCTATGTCTGTTCATTTTAGATTTACCACATCAATCTTATTGGTGATCAGACAACAAGAAGCATTAAGCTTAAGACTTAATAAGCAAACCTTTAAATTACCCAAACTATAAAATAACCCCTTATAAACCGGTGATATTAGAATTCATCACACCCCAGATAACTAACACATAACTAGGGCTAGTAAAACTTAAAAATAAAAGACATAAATAAAATGCTGAAAAGTAAAAGACATAAAGTAAAAGCTGAAAAGTAATTGCTGAAAAGTAAAAGCTGAAAGTAAATTGCTGAAAGTAAATTGCTGAAAAGTAAATTGCTGAAAATTAAATAAAGTAAAAGTACAATAAAAGAAAATGCTGAGGTAAAATGATCCACTTTTATTACTTCTATTTTAGATATCTCCCTTAATATAATATATTAACTTTGCATTATAATTACCAATCAGCCATATAGGCGGTATCCAGATTAAGTCAAATTAATAATTAATTACCAACCGACCAATCAGGCGGTATCCAGTTTAGTCAGGTTAAAACCAATTTAAATAATTACCAACCGACCAATATGGCGGTATCCTCGTTAAGTCAGGTTTTAACTAGTTTATATATTATAATTAAGGGAGATTAATCTAAATATTAGTAATAAAAGTTTTACCTTTACCCCAGAAAAGGGGAGTTACCTCCTCATTACTGAAAAGTAAAAATTGAAATTTAAAGAAAGAAAAGTATCGTGCGTAAAAGTAAATTGCGGAAAGTAAAAAATGAAAAGTAAAGAAAAGAAAGTGCGAAAGCGGAAATTAATTACTAAAAGCTATAAATAAACAAACAAGATACAATCTTCTTAGTATTCTTAAGGAATTCCTTAGAAGAAAGTATGAATTTTACAAATGAAATGGCTTGGTATTTATAGGCAAAATTTTGCCTCCATCAAATCATCCACCAAATCAATTATTAATTGCTCCACTAATTGCTCCACCAAATCCATTATTAATTGCTCCACTAATCTCTTATCATGTTTGGTGATGATTTGATAATTTTTATTATTTATTTATTAATTTATTTTTTGCTTTGAAAATGATTGAAAGTGACTTTAATAATTACACACTACACACTTCTGGATGGTTCATCAATTTCGGGGATGAAATATTCAGAATTCGAAATTATTTTGTCTTTCAAAGTTGTAGATCTTTGAGTCTTCTTTAATCTGGAACTTGAATCAGCTCAATCCAATATCTGAGTAAAAAGTTATGCCCAAAATACGACAGATGCGCAAAACTGGAATTTCCAAAACTGCACTTCGTCAAACGCCTTTCAAATTTCCAATCTCCAAAATTAAAATATCAAGTCCAATAATTGCCCTTATTTGACCCATATTTCATCCTAAATGATTTCATTGAGACCCGATATTATTTTATCTGCAAAATAAACTAAAACACATCAAAAAGTTCATCAAACCCGAGAAACTAAATAAAATATTAAGTTAAAGGGGCAGTAAATTTGATATATTTCCGCTCATCAATAACCTAAAGATTTGATTAAAATACAATAAATTTATTTTTATTTGAACAACCTTTTAGGATGGAGAATCAGAGCTAGGGACTTATATTATAAATTTATTCATTATATTGTTATCATTCTTTATGAAATATATGTGTGTGTGTTTTTTCTTTTTCCAAAGTAAGGTTCTTGATGTCATAATATTTGATGTGTATAGTATTTTAATCTTTTATACGTACAAACGTGGACATAAATAAAAATACACAATAAATTTATTATTTAACATGGCTTATATAATTTTTTTAAAAAAATCATGAGTCTAGAGTACAATATGTAACCAACATGCAAAGCAGTAATGAAAATTACTAGAATGAATCTCCTGATAATAAACAAACTCCTCCAAATGGAGGATCTCATATTAGAGGGGATTATGGCTCCTGTTGAGTTTGTTTTTGTTTTTATTTTTTTAGGGTATTTAATGAACGAGGAAACGAAGGTAAAAATAAGTTAATAAACATATTAAAAAAAAAAAAAAAACAAGCAAATTCAAGAGGTAAAGGAAAAGTCAACAAAATATATATATATATAAGCGAGTTAATAAAAAGAAAGTAAATTTCTAAAAATACAGAGAATTCGGTAAACTGGAAGAAGATTTTCTCACAAATTCATAGCATGTTGTGAAAAAGAAAATATGAGGCCATTGGCTATTAATTATTTAAAAGTTACAATTAAAAAAAAAATTAAAAAATTAGGCCAAAGGATACCAGACGGGCCTTACACAGATTCAATGACCATGTACATTGAAAGGAAAATTGCATAAATAAATTTAGAATCAATTGTCAATAAGTTTGGTGATATAAAAGAATAAAAGAACGTGAGTTCCTTTTTTATTTAAGGGTTTTTTTTTATGCTTGCTTGGTTTGTTTATGATTTGATATATTGTTATGCTTTCATTCTTGAAAATTATGTATTGGTGGAGCTATTTTGCTTCTTCTCTGATGCAATTTTTTCCCTTTATAAATGTATAATATTTAATTACAAAAAAAAAAAAAAAAATTTAAGTTTCTCAATTTGTTATCATAGTGTATTGACACTTATCGGATATTATAATATATTTTTTAATAATTTAATTTGTTAGTAATTTATTTTTTTTTAATCTTTTGAAATTTATAGGTTATAATTTGGCTCATGTAGACTTAGAATCATGGCCAATGGAGGTCGGCTGGGCTCCCAAAATTTTAACCAAAATTTGAGTCACTTGAACTCGGATGAAATCCAATTTATAATATTAGTGTATAATATGATTTATATATATATTTTAATTTTTTATTGATATGAATCTTATTTTAAGAATTCAATTAGAACTCCATAAAATTTAAGATAATTCAAGTTCATATTTAATAAAAACTAAGTAAATATATCAGAATGACTGAACTTATTCTTTTTGTGAAACAAAAAAATTAATTAAAATAGAAATCCTTAAATTTTACCAATAATTATAAGTCTTAGGTGGCTTGTTCTTGAGTACCCAAGCCAAGAACATGTTATATAGCGTATTGGTGTGAGATTTATTTAATTAACTCATTTTTCATGTATTAAATAAGAATTTTATGTGATTAATTTCAAATTATATATATATATATATATTAATATATAAATCACGTAATCCATAAAACCGTCTTACCAAAATCTTAGAAAGCGGATCATAATCAGGCTTACAGAGCATGCAAAAACAGTAAGGTACACGTGCGAAGCATCTGAGACGCCATCTGTGGACATGACAGTTTTTGGCAGAAGAAAATTTAAAGCAGGGCAGTTGGAAAATTTAAAGATTTATGCTTTCTTATCTCTTAAGTCTTAATTGACTCATAACCATTTGTAATTATTGCAAATTTATTTCAGGAGAGAATAAAGACTTGAGTGACACTGGGAAAGATCAACATTGGAATAAAATTTCAAATTTTAATATATAATATAATTTATATAATTTTATTATTTATTAATAAAAAATTTAATCTAAAAATTCGTTTAAAATCTCATAAAATTTAAGAGAATAGAAAATCAGACATGAATCACAATGTTGATCATAATTGAGTATCTTTTAATATTGAGAATGGCTAGTTATGTCTTTCGGATTAAAAAATGCACCTCAAATTTATCAAAGAAAAATGGATAAATTATTCAGTCAAAAAGACTATTTACTTGTTTATATTGATGATATATTAGTATGTTCTCATACATATGATGAACATAAAAAATATTTACATGAATTTGCAGAAATCTGCAGTAAAAATGGTATCATTTTATCTTAAAGTAATAGTTTAATAGTTTATCATTTTAATTTTTTTAATTTAAAAATAATAAATTACAAATTAAATTAATAAATTTATTATTTTAATAGGGGTTTATGTTATTATATTGTAAAAATAAGAGTAGATAATAAAAATAAATTATTATTTTTATGTATTTTAAAAATAAGCTCTCCAAAAGCATAGTGAGTTACAACTAGTTTGCATTAAATACGTGTTTAAACATTATTGGTAGAATTATGGTTGTTGGATGATGTTTGAAGAATATACAATTTGATCATGTATGTTAAGAATGAATAAAATATTAATTTTTTTATATTTATTATTGAACAATTAAATACAAATATTAATATTATCATTATAATAAAAATAAAATTTATGTATGAATAGAGGTTACACAGCAGTATATTAAGAGTCAATATATATAATTTATATAATTTTATTATTTATTAATAAAAAATTTAATCTAAAAATTCGTTTAAAATCCCATAAAATTTAAGAGAATAGAAAATCAGACATGAATCACAATGTTGATCATAATTGAGTATCTTTTAATGCTGGCACTTAGTTGTTGTAAATTGGAACCGTTACAAATTTTTATATTTCATTTTTTCAGTCAGAGATTTATTTCATTTCATTTTTTTTGGTTCCTCATCCGGTATCAAGTGCCACATTGGGCTTGACTAATCCAGATTCGGACCGAGAGCTGTACGGTATGGTCCTCCCAACGATGATGACTCTAGCGGGATTCGAACTGGGGAACATACTCAGTCGAGCCTCCTAGGATTGAGCCAGCTACCACTCAGATTTATTTCATTTCATTTTATATTGAAATTGATTTCATTATATATATATATATATATATATATCTGTCGCTACTGGACAGTTAGCGACGGAATAGAGACGGACAATTTCCGTCTCTATTTTATTGGTCGCAAAAGAATAGCGACGAAAATGATAATCCGTCGCTAAAGTTAGCGGCGGAATATTCTGTCGCTAAAGTTAGCGACAGAATATTCCGTCTCTAAATAGAGATGAAATAGACACGGACAATTTCGTCACTAAATAGAGACGGAACATTTCGTCGCTACCGTCTCTAAATCATATTGAAATTGAGAGAAACCAATATATTCATAATCGGAATAATTTAGTGGTGCATTTACATACTCGTAATCGGAATGAGATGAAATCGGAATGCAATAGAATGGGAATGGTAAATCAGAATCAGAATAAGTTGTTTATTTATTGTAGCAATCGGAATCGGAATGAAGCAATATTACCATTGATGTGTTTATTTTGTCTAGTAATCGGAATGAATTGTTAAAAAGTTACAAAAATACCATTAATTATAATTATTTATTTATTTATTATTAATTTTTGATGTATTAAATTACTCAATATTTAATTATTATTTTATTAAAATATTAAATATTATTTTATTATTAAATATTATTAATTTTATTTATTATTTATAAATATAGTATTACTCAAATATTACTTTATTAATTAATTATTAATGTATTCAATTACTAAATATTAATATATTCTTTTATTAAATTATTATTTTATTAAAATACTAAATATTGTTTTTTATTAATTATTGATTAATTATTAATACATTTTATTTATTATTTATAAATTAATATTAATTAATTATCTTAATGGTAATATTGTAATTTCCCATTAACAATGAGAATGAGAATCATATTCCCATGGGGTGGTGGGAATGAGATTCCCATTTCCCATTCCTAAATATATGGGTCTCACTTCCATTCCTATTTTTATTCAATTTTAGGAAGTAAACAATCTTATTGGAAATGATTCACAATCCTCCATTCTCATTGCCCTTAAGTAAACACACCATAGAGTCACAATGATCTATAATCAGAGTGGACTCGAATTGAATGGTAATCGAAATCGAAATCGAAATCAAGTAAATTATTTATTTAACTGCAAAAATCATAATCAAAATCAAACAATTTTTCCATTAATGTATTTATTTGTCTTATTATCAATATTGTTAACAAATTGCAGAAACACCGTTTATTAAAATTATGTATTATTCACCAGCAAAATAAATAAGTAAATAATAAAAACAAAAAAGAAAAAATAATTGTGCACGTGAATACTGAAAAAAAAATTTATTATGTAATAAAATATTATTTATCCTATAATAAAATATTTATTTTATTTGTATTTTTAATATTTTGTTTTTTGAATGGGAGTATTTTTAAACACATAAATTGTTGAAAAAAGAAGTCCTAAATCCTACTTAAATTTTGACACGTATTGGGTATTCATGTGAAAATTCAAAAGCTAACATTTGACACACCTAAAAGGAAGGGGACAAAAACCCCGAAACGGGAGGGGGAAAAACGACACTGTAGTTCTACTAAAAAAAAAAAAAAAAAAATTAAAAAATTAAAAAATTAAAAAAAAAAAAAAACAGAGGTAAAATTGTGCACCAAATCACATATAATAAGATGAGACAAAGTAGTGATTTTTTTTTTTTTGTTTTGTAGTGAAGAATTTTTTGTTTTTAAATATTTATGTATGATATTATGTATGCATATTATTATTACTCATTACTAAAACTGAACAAAGGGCTTTATCCCTCCCTCTCCAGTTCTCTTTGTTGGAAAAAAACACACTCGAGTGTTTATTTGATATGACTTCTAATAGAGATGACAAAAGCGCTTTACATATTGTCACCTGAAAGAGGGAAATGTATCTGATTCTTAGCTGCACGCTTATACAAATACTGCCAAGAATCATATTCCTCGTTCATTGGTTGGGCTATTCCGCCAACAAATGTGGATCTTTTGGGGCTTTCCCCGACAATTTTCATTTCAAATTCAAGTGTGTTATTCTGCTAGCTGAATTGGTAAGGTGAAAAGATAATGTATACTGTCAAAGGCACAGCAACCCGCCCAAGCGCTGCATAAATTAGTCAAACGTGCAGAATTTCGTCTAATATATAGTCACAACTTAAAATACTTGAGCGCCACCTATAACCGGCTGTGCGACTATTTGAAACCAGCCCAAATGCCCATCCAATCGCCGCACAGACGGCGTGGCGTCGTTAACGACATAGATAAGATGAGTATGGAGTCCGGGTCAATACATTGACAGCCTTTGTAACAATAAGAATCAACACAGGATATAAACATGAAAAACAGCACAAGATAGAACAAGCACAACAGGAAGTTATATTGAAAAAGATGAATTGAAGGTTACCATACCAAACAAGTCATTATCTATATAATAATTACACCTCTGTTGATATTTCCGGAAAAGAAAAGAAAAGAAAAAAATATGAATTGAAGGAATGAGGGTTGACCCCAAAGAATATTGGACAAATGTAGAAACCTGCCAAGGAATCTGACTTGTATCTAAGTTAGGATTTCTACACTACCCCCAATACCTTCGTGCTTCGTGTATTACAAAGAACAAACCCCCGCAGCATCTAGTTTAAGCCGCAAAGGTAATCTGTCTGGTAATTACAATAACTCAACTTGCAACATAGTTAGAACTGACCATTATCTATTATTAAGCATGAGTGCTGTTGGAGACCTTACTTTTGCTAAATTAGGGGAAAAAAAGAATAGAATTACCAATATACATCTGAATCGTCTCAGCTTATTCCATATAAATTCCTGAAGCCTGAGTCATTGTCAAAAGGTAGATTTAGATCAGGCAGCAGGAAGGAAGATCCCTTACTTCCATCCTCCTGTACGTCTGAAGAACCATGTGATGGAGATGGCTTGCCATCATTGCAGGCACCATTTGCAGGTAAGATCATGCATGAGGGATCACAAAACACTTCCTTTTGATACAGTTGGTTCAATATAACTTCCTGAGATGCCGAAGCTCTAACAGTTTCCACAGTCTCTTGTTGTGAAAGAATGTCAAGCTGTATCAAGCAACGGAAGAATTATTAGATACAAATGTTCATTGCCATCTAAATTTACTTGGCCATATAGTTCTGATGCTGCTGCAAGTAGGTCAAGAGAATACTAATCCAATTCCGTCGTGTCAACTACATACCAAAAATAGAATCATGTATAACATTTTTACTAAATAGAATAGTACTGTCAAACTTGGTGTACTCTAATATCAATTCTTTATCACACTATATATATGACAAAAAAGGTCAGATATCCAATTAGTATAACCAACTTAAAGACGACATTGCAACTTTTGGTAAAGAAAATTAATTATATCCCAAAGTCTAAGTTGACATGGACAAAAATCATAAGACCTAAGTTTTATGAAGCTTGATGACAATGATCTCAGATAGAGCACAATGGCGTCAAAAGATCTATGTAACCGACCCCACGTAGTGGGAAAAGGCTTGATTCAAGGTTGTTAAAGGCGAAAGGCACACCGAAGCGATCAGAGCCAGAAAAGCAAGGCGCGATACGAGGGGCGAGAGGCGCACGCCTCACAGACACGAGGCGCACGTTTATTAATAATAATAATAATTTTAAATTTGTAATATATTATATATGCATCATTAACTTGTAAATATATAAAAATAATAAATAGATAGTAATATTTTGACATATACTCTACTTTCATATTACTTCTACTTGTCTAATTCAAAATACTTGACAAAATATGCACAGTTCAAAACTTCAAATTCAAGAAAATAATAAAAACAAGCGTAACTAAAAATATGCATAGTTCAAGTTCAAGAAAATGAAAAACACCAAACATTTAAAAAAAACATAATTTGAAAAAAAAAAAAAACGTAAATAAAGAAAAAGAAAAAGAAGAAAAAAAAAAAAAAAAAGATATTGAAAGAAGCAGAGCTAAAAAAAAAAAAAAAAACTGTAAAAGAAAGAATTGTAAATAAAGAAAATGGGAAAAAAAAAATGAAGAAGAAATAGAACTGAAAAAGGTAAAAAAATAAAAATAAAACAGAACTATAAAAAAGAAACACAAATGTAAAAGAAAGAATAGTAAATAATGAAAATGGAAAAAAAGAAAAAAGATAAAGAAAGAAACAGATTTGGAAAAAAAAAGTAAAAAAAATGATGAAAAAACCGTAAAACCATGATGCGCACACCTCGCTGCGCCTCACGTCGCCTCGCCTCAACCAGTTGGATGCGCATCAGCGATCGCCTCAACCAGTTGGCTCTCGCCTCGAGGCGCGCCTCAGTGCGCCTCGAACAACACTGGCTTGGTTGGTTTGGTTTGGTTATGCTTAGGCACCGCCAAAGGATCTAACTCTTTATTACACCTAGGTGACCCTGGGACGACATTCTAAACTGACAATCAGATGTAGTTCTTGTAGGATCATAGGTTTTCAAGAGAGAAATTATTGCAGTTTGCCATGCATTGGTGAAGTACCCCTAGCTGATGAACTCCAACCACTAAGGTCTAATATATGATAATGGACATTCAAGATATAAATAGAAACCAAAGTCAATGACAAGACTAGGTTGGAGCTTTAGGTGGACTGGCAATGGAAAATGCTCCTTAATCAAGTTCACAAATTAAAAAAATAACAAGCAGAGAGTTATGTTGTTCAGTGTGTGCTGTTTTCATTTACGACCAAAAAAATGAATGTTAAGAAACCATTACAGTCCTATACTAGAAACACCGGTGCAATCAAATGTACTTAGGTGATCTAACTATAAACAATTAATATAATGTAAACTGTCATTTAGCATGACATCTCTGCGTGCGGCCGCACACATAATAATGCCAAAAAGACGAATTCAAAGCATTTATTGACTTGCAGATCCTACAATTCTGAAGTGAAGTTAATCCTTCAGTCCAAACCTCTCATCAGGACAAACATGAGATAGTACAGTCATTACTCTATTATTTTAAAGATTATAATAGTTTCTCTTCAACTGCAATAGCATTCTGAGTTGCTAACTAGCATTGAAAGGGTTCAAGAAAGATAGGAATGCTTCTTCAAGAGGTATAATCTCTTATTAAATTCTCCAATGTTTAAAAATACGGGGCGGCGCCTCGAGGCGGCCGGCCATTGAGGCGCGAGGCGGACCTCCTCGAGGCGGTGAGGCGGGCGCCTCGATCCGGAAATCGGAAAAATAATTCAAAATACATTCATTTCTTCATAATTCATAGTATGTTCAAAAAACAATTGATAAGTAATCCAAAATACAATATTTTCTTCATAATTCATAGTATGTTCAAAAAATTATTGATAACTAATCCTTAAATAAACTATCATTAGTGTCTAGCGGCATGAAGCTGGGTCAAAATCTCTGTCATCATCAGATGGGTCATCATCCAAAGAACCTCCTTCACTTGTATTGTCTTCATCCACTAATTGTGGAGCTTTCCCTTTCCCTTTCCCTAACAAATAACATAAAGTCGTATTATTTTTTAATTTGATTATATAAGTTGTATTATTTTTTAATTTGATTATATAAGTTGCATTATTTTTTAACGCCGAGAAGCTGAAGACGAAACGCCGAGAAGCTGAAGAAGACACGCCGAGAAGCTGATGCGTCGATGCTGAGATGAGAAACCCTAGACGAAATTGAGAAGATGCGTCGATACTGAGAAGAAACCCTAGATGAAGATGGAATGAATTTGTAAAATGATTTTACGCTTATTTTTTTTTTTATAAAGAAGTCAAAACGACTTTCAATGGTAAAAATAAAAAAAATAAAAATAAAAATGGCACAAGAACGCGAGGCGGCCGCCTCGGACCGCCTCGCGCCGAGTCTGCGTGAGGCGGCCTGAGGCGGCCGCCTCATCGGTGAAAGGCGGCCGCCTCGGTTGTTGGCGTATAAGGCGGCCGCCTCGACACGCCGACGCCGTGAGGCGGTGCGAGGCGGTCCGAGGCGGCCGCCTCGAAACGTATTTTTAAACACTGAAATTCTCCCAAGGACCCAACCACTAGTGGGCAAAAATATCACAGAAAGCCATAAAAAGAGCCAAAACATAAAAAGAACTCCTTGTTCTTACCTTCATTCTCTTCAACCTTTCATTTTCAGCTCTTTGTTTCTCACAGGAGAGACGTAAGGTAGCCAATTTCTGTCAGTTGCATCAATCGATATTTAAGCTTCTCAAATAAACAATAACCAGAATAAAAGGAAGACTACAAAACGAAAGAAATCTTTCACCCAAAAAAAAGAAAAAAAACTGCAAACATACATTTTTCAAGTCTTTCCTTTCCTTCAATAGCAAACTCTCCTCCTCATTTAGTTCAGCTAATGTCTGCAAAAAATCAAAACTCAAATTAACAATGGCATATAATATAGCCGCTAAATCACTACTCGTAAAAGAAAGATACTCTAAAACCTTTGACTCACTAGTCTCATTCACTAATATGCTCAAAAACAACTCCAAATTTTGTAACTATTGGAGCTATGTACTTCCCACTCAAGAAATAGATTGAACTGCAATACATCTACTAACCAAAGAAAAGCTAATTTCCAACTAAGTAAGGTCAGTTATATGGATCATTTAATGTCATTGTACAATATTTAAGGTTCGAAAACTTGGTAAGCATCAAGTGCAATATTAATATGTTATATTAGCAACATCATAGCCATGCCATTCATCACATACCTTTTTCTTTCTTGACCTTTTATGGGTGGCTGTTTCTCCTGTAGCAACCACCTGTACGGCATAAAAATAATCAATAAACAAAATTAGTAAGAAACTTATTAAATAAAGCCAAATCCCATCAAATTTTGAGGACCCAAAAACAAAAATTATGCAATAATTATCCCATCGTTTAAATCATTTAAATCATAAATTTCCACTGACAGCTCATTATGCATTAAAGTGCGGGATTCTATCAATAATTACACCCATTTAGCTTTCAATCCTAACCAATCAAATTAAAACCCAACACGCCTGATTCGTTTCACCCAATACAATTATGTCACGTCAAACCCAAAAAAAAAAAAAAAGCATCACGTGACTTCACACGCCCCTTATGTCCGTTTCTATTAACACTACATAATTGACACTTTCAAACATGTAGAACCGTCATGTGAAGTCCAAACCCTAGACTTTGTTCCGAAATTCTTATCCAACAAAAATAAATAAAAAATAAAATAAGTAAATTATATTAAGAATAAACATGAACCCTAGAAATTCTTCATTTAGCAGATAATGTTAAAGCGTCGTAGTGACTCTAACAACCAAGAAGTCAGCATATACCATAAATTCGGGGAAAGTGTGGACCCCACATTCCCAAATTTGCACCTAAAAAGCACTTTCATTTTGGAGATAAATAAGAATTTAAATTTTCTAACTCAATAAGTTTCAGCACAAACCTAAAATAATTATTTGACCACATTTCCGCCGATTTGGACCCACCAAAATACCAAAAAGTTACAGTAACAGGCTGTCAACTTCTGCGTAACCAAAGCCCAATGAAGGGACGTGCGCACTTCTTGCCCTCTGTCCAGGTGGCAAGAGTCATGCGCGCCCACAGTACACAAAACTGCGGCTGTTTGTACTGGATAAATCCCTTTTTGAGAAAATACAAAAACATAAAAAGTGCACGACCCTTAACAACATTGCACCAAACAATAAGCAACAGCCGATTGTGGCAATTTGATAAGAAAACACGCCACCCATTGAAAAATAAAAACAAAAACATCACTTGACCAAATTGCCCTCCAAAAGTACAGCATGTTTGACTGTCGATTGTGGCAATTTTGCTAATTTAGAACAATTTATATGAGCAATGAGGCTAGTGACTCCGACAATGGCTTAGATTCTGGGACAGCTAAGGAGCTTCCAAATGACACAATTATCCTCCCTGAGGGGGGCGTTTTGGTCTTTTTCGATATGAGAACTCAGAAATAAGATGCCACGGTGGCATACAATAATGAAAGTGGCAAGGAAATTTACGTGACTCCATGCGTTGAATGAAAGTCACCAAATTTCTCTCAGAATATTATAACAACAAATTAAAAAAAATCACAAAAGTAAACAAAATAAAACAAAAACAAAAAGTCAAAAATAGAAGAGGGTGGGTCAGGTGACCGGCTACTATGCCGATCCGGGAACCAAATAAGAGATTCACGAGACATCGCATGCAGGAGAGGGGTCAAATCGTCATGATAAAATGAGAATAAAGAGACTCCAAAAAGAAACCAATATCTGACAGATGTAACAAAAACTCAAAAAACCATCGAAGTAATTATCGCACTTTGGAGGGGCATTTTGGTCTTTAAAAAATCAACCAACACTGTCACCAACTGAAACCGAGCCACCGAGTTAAAACTACAAACCGCCGGTGGGACTCGAAAATAAAAACCAAAATACCTTAGATCTTGCGTTGTCCATCGGCTTGGAAGACGGCTTGCTGGACTCCTCGAAGCCGACGTCGACAGCGACTCCGCCGCTGATTGATGTGGCGCCGCTCCAAGAGAGCGGCGTGGTGGGGCTGGCACGTGTCGCGTCGCCCTTCTTTCCCGGGACATGCTTGGAGCGGCGCTGACGCACGCTCCACTGGATAAACGGCGCGGCGGCGACCTTTTTGCGAGATGGCGGCGTGGGAGGAGGCTCGGTTTGGTGAAGGCGTAATAGCATCTCGACGACGATAGAGTCGTCGGACATGGCAGTCTTGACCCACTCTTCCTCCTCAGTCATGTTTGTTGTTGCTTGCGTTGTTTGTTTTCGCTTTAGGAGAAAGAAAATGGAAAATGAGAGAGAGAAAATCTTTGTTTGAAGAAATAAATTGAGGGCTTTATATGTGAAGTTAGAGAGAAAGAGGGAAGAGATGCTTTGTTGACAAGCTTTTTCTTGTTTTCGCTTTATTTTCTTTATTTTTACGTATTGAGTTGAGTTGGCGAATTATCAAATCACTCCTTATAGTTTATAGAAGTAACATAGTTTTAAAAAAATATATGTTATCTCAAATCAGTGTCCAATTTCCTAATGAATAAATAAATTTACGTGTACATACTGTTATATGTTTATATCTGATATTAAATGAAATTGAAACAACCAAACAATTATTATAATTTATTAGGAGGCGGTATTTTTAAGTCTAATTTGACAGGAAAAAATAAACTTAATTGTCAAAAAATTTCCAAATCATTTTTTACTTATAAATTTAAATACATAATTTGATTTATCAAATTTATTATTATTATTATTATTATTATTATTATTATTTGTTGACGGCTGATTTTGGTCTCAGGGGCAATATGGGAATATTACTCCCGAGATAATCCTCCCTCAATAGTGAATTTGTTTGGTTATGGGGGACCAAAAGCAAACTTAGCAAAAGACAGATAAATACGCCAATTGATAAAAGATTTATTAACGTGGTTCGGCGGATCTTGGTCCAACCTACGTCCACGGGCACAAAAAGGATGATACTTTTATTACTCAAACACGCTTCTCAGCTCTGCTTCTTGTTTTTTACAAGTCTGATGGTAATGATTCTGATCCTGATATTGGTTCTCATTTCCTCTACACTCACTCTACCATCCTATTTATAATGGTGAAGAAATCAGATTCTATTTGTACAAGAATTCCCAGTTGGAGATGGTTTCCTTTTCCTATCAGGATTCCTACTTTTAAAACTATCTTCACTTCTTTTATCCTTTTAGGATACTGACTCATCAGTTTTCTTTATGAAAATAAGATAACTTATTATCTTATCTTGTATGGATAAAATGTCTTATCTTCCGAACATGTCTTGCCCTATGCTCGATTTTCACGAGGTCGGTCTTCATGTGGTCGGTCATAATAGTCTTTTGTACTGAGAATGCTGCTGTCGACCTGATAATTGCCCAGTCATCTTGAACTCAAGTGCTCGGTCACTAACCGTAAAGTTCCCGACCCCTTACTGTTGACTCTTTAGTGGTCGGGTCGGCATTAATAATCTTGACTGAGAAGTGAATTACCTTTTTTACCCCTGTCGTGCTGCTTAAATAACATAGTGCCTGAAAACACCATCAACATCTGTCCCCTAGTTCTCGGTTCCAACGAGTATGCAAGTTGGTGCCGGGAACTATATAAAGATGGTGTACTGATCGCCTTGCTGGTGGTCGCTCCAGAAATTGCCTTCGCCATCAACTAAGTCTTCTGTTTCTATCTTCATATCCTCGGTTATTGGAGATGCTGACCCTATTCAGAATGATTCTCTACCTCAAAGCAAATTGCTTACTTGGGTCGTTCCATCAGGGGATGAAGTTCCTCTTGTTGTCCAAACTAAAAATGACTCCTCCTCTGTAATATATGTACCAGAGATTTAGGGGTCTTGACCCCTGACTGATCCAATCTTGATTGTGAGGAGAAAATTTTGCCTCTGAGCTAACGATGATGTGCTCGGTGGCATGTGATCATGTTTCGAGCTGTGAGAGATGCTCGGACATGGGGGAATGTTACGTCCTCAGTCCGAAGGACTGACTCGGTGGGACGCAACTCGACCCCGAATGAAGAGAGGCACTTTGGACCTGGGGGAATGTTACATCCTAAGTCCGAAGGACTGACTCGGTGGGACGCAACTCGACCCCGAATGAAGAGGCACTTGGATCTGGGGGAATGTTACGTCCCCAGTCCGAAGGGCTGACTCGGTGGGACGTACCACAACCCCGAGCTGAGAAAGGCACCTGGACCTGAGGGAATGTTACGTACCCAGTCCGAAGGGCTGACTCGGTGGGACGTACCCCAACCCCGAGCTGAGAAAGGCACTTGGACCTGGGGGAATGTTACGTCCCCAGTCCGAAGGGCTGACTCGGGGACGTACCTCGACCCCGAGCTGAGAAAGGCACTTGGACCTGAGGGAATGTTACGTCCCCAGTCCGAAGGGCTGACTCGGTGGGACGTACCCCAACCCCGAGCTGAGAAAGGCACTTGGACCTGGGGGAATGTTACGTCCCCAGTCCGAAGGGCTGACTCGGTGGGACGTACCTCAACCCCGAGCTGAGAAAGGCACTTGGACCTGGGGGAATGTTACATCCTCAGTCCAAAGAAGCCGACTCGGTGGGACGTAACCCGACCCCGAGCTGAAACAAACATCAATCTCGGCGGTACAAGAGCAGACCCGAGCCGGAAAGAAAACATATGACCTTGGCGGATTGGCGGAACGAATCCAGCCTTGAGTCGATTAACCAAGCTTCCTCGGCGGAATGAATCCAGCCCCGAGCCGATTAATCAAGTGGCCTCGGCGAAAAGAATCCAGCCCCTAGCCGATTAATCAAGTGCGACTT
The DNA here is from genome assembly GCA_019454045.1 of Zanthoxylum bungeanum. Lineage (NCBI taxonomy): Eukaryota > Viridiplantae > Streptophyta > Magnoliopsida > Sapindales > Rutaceae > Zanthoxylum > Zanthoxylum bungeanum. The sequence goes on along the minus strand of SKCR01035675.1, from coordinate 29,490 downwards.
ATTCAGAAGGGAAGTGAATCAACTTTTTGAAACCCTACCGAATCTGGCACGGGCGTCCCCTTACTAGACCAGTGAAAAACAAAAAACAAATCTCTGGAAATAAAATTAACAGGCGGGGGCGACTTATCGCTTATCCCAAAACAAAACGTTTCGCAAGTATAAACACAACACGGATGCCTCAAAACAGCGTCTTGTCGAGGTCTCCAAAACACATTCTGAATCTTTCAAGTCAGTGTCCCGGCTGTAGGCATTGCATTTTTGCATATCAGCCCGATGATGAGTCTCGTATGGAGACACTACCTCTTTAGTTGTGAAAGCTGCGGGAAACGGACGTTGGAAGGGTAAAGTTGGAAATTAGCATTTTGTCAGAGTTAACTCGCTTGTTTCGCTTCGGGTTCGCTTGTTTGACCTCTGTTTTAAAACACATCAAACCCATTAAAACTAAATCTAATAATCAAACCAAATTTAATTAAAACAAATTAAAATTAAATTAAATTAAAGCTAATTAAAATTAATCTAAAATACAATTGAATTAAATTAAAGCTAATTAAACTAAAATTAAAATCAAAATAAATCACTTCCAAATTAAAATCAAATTAAATAATTCACCACCTAAATTACATATTTCTTACCTAAAATAATACACCCAATTAATTGATATTATTTCCTAATTAAACCATGCAAACCCTAATTCCCTCAATATATAAACATAACATAAAAAAACCCTAAGGCTCTCCTCTACACACTCTAATCTCCACGGCAGTGACCAAAAAAATATACAACAAATGAAACCCTAAAAGACACTGTAGATCTTCTCTCCTCCATATTTTCTCTCCTCTCTGACGGCCATAACAAAGACAACTTCAGCCACGCATACTGCCCCAAACCCCACGCTCACACACCTCGCCACCTGCCCTTCACGCCACTATCTCCACGAAGCCAACAAGAGCAACATCACCTGCCCTTCACGTCCAGGAACCCTCACACAGACCTCACATTCAACATGTAACCCTCTTCTCTTTCTTCAACCAAATCAAAAATCCTAACAGCCCCTGACTCAACATCTTACGCACATAAACCCTAGCCTGGGTACTTCACGCATAATCTCCCTTCACGTCTCCACAAACTACCCTCATCGCCTCACGCACTAACAACCTTCAACTCCATTCAACATGTCCTCTCCACTCACATAGCCACTCAACACGTCCTCTGCCCCTTTCACTGCCATCACCAAACAGCCTCCTTCACGCCACAAACAAGCCCTCAGCAGCTCCTTAACCGACCAAGCAAATACCATAGACACACCAGCCAGCCTTTACGTAAACCCTTACAAGCACCAGACATTCAGCTGTGAACCCTCCAACGAACTGCCCCCTCTTTGACCGAGACTGCTCATCAACGTAACCCCACAGCCGAGAACAACAAATCCAGCAGTCCCTCTGGCCGAGCAATAAACCAGCCTGAGAAACCGAGTGAAAACAGTCCCGAATCAGCCCCAAAAATACCCTAAAACTGCACTAAAAAACTTCATAAACACCCCCAAAAAAACCCTCAAAACCGCAGCCCCATTAGCCTTCAAAATCACTCAAAACAGTCCACTAAATGACCAAAACAGTGACCTGAAACGGTGCAGCGAAACAGCAGCGAAACGGAGTAAAAACAGCAGCCCGAACAGCAAAACAGCGAGGAAAGACGTTGAGTTGGTGAACTAAAAGGGTAGCGGATCATTCACCCTTCCAACGGACGTATAACACCCTTTCCTGAGACGACAAAAGAGTTTTAGACCTGAGGGCACCTTTTCACTCATATCTTTCGTTTTAATTTATTTATTTTAAGATTTATTGCATGAGAGTCGTTTGAGGCATGATGTGATTGTTGGATGAGCGGGATATATGTTCCATTTTGTGTGTATATCGGATGGAACCCCGGACATAAATTTCATAGCCGATTCCGAATGGACGGTAGTATGATCTGCACTCGGGATACAACGCCACGTACCGACTTACATATATATGTCTCGTCTCATCCAAATTTGTATTTGAGCATGTCATAGTTCTAGGCCGTTTATTTATTATTTTAAGCATGAGTTAATTTAGTCTTGTTATTTAATTTTCAAAGCATAATTTTGTTATTTAGGTATGTTGTTTCTTCATTCTTTAGCTGATTTTGTTTCGTTTAGTTTATGTTTATGTTTAATTAGTTATTTGTTTACGTTGATTTAATGGTTCAATATGCTCGTTGTGTTATATTGCGTGGAGTTATTTGGATGAAAGCATGTTAGATCTAAGTACCCTTGAACATGATTGTTGAATAGATTCGGTTAATTTATTGCACAAATTATATCATCACAAGTGACATAAGTAAGGGACCATTCCGAACCCAACGGTTTGAGGTCTTCCCTTGCGAGGGGTGAGTGCGGCCTTAAATCTTTGTCCCGGTTCACACCGGGTGGCGACTCCATGTTATTTTGTACCTCCCAACTAGGCCGCGAGCCTAGAACAGCATCGCCCAGGTCCTGTTGTCCACAGTCTGGCGACTCCACTGGGGATAAGAGAATTGGCCCCGAAATCATGTCTTGTGATGTGTATAATTTGTGCATTAGTTGACCGTTTCTATAGTGGGTTGAGGGAGTTCAATCAAAGGCATTGTCATAAACCTTCATGAGAACGATAGTTGGATATCCCATAGAATTTGCCCCTTTATGCTTTTGATAACCTCATGCATATTATATCTCATACATCGCACGCATCTCATGCATCATGCATCATGTTAACCCTCTGTGTCTTAAAAGCCATCATAGATATCCGTTGGGTTAGAGATAAAAGAAAGAATTGTCACAGAGAGTTTAGCAGATATGGATAGCGAGGGAAAGGAAATCGAGAAGCAGAAAAGTTTACGGAAAGGATAGAAAGACCATTGGGGGGGCCTTCGAAAAAAAAAAAAAAAAAAAAGAAGAAAAAAGTGAGAAAAGAAAAAAAGGGAAAGGAAAAAAAAATTGTTTGTTTTAGTCAGTGATAGTTAGACATAAGTCCGATGAAGGAATTGATTGCTTTAGAGTGAAACTTTAGAAATGATAAACCCTTGACGTGCTTTTATCTGATGCTTTGAGTAATTGATATATGTTAGACTCGTAAGCACTTGATTATGGTTCTTAGCAGTGCAAACCTGAGTAGTTGGCAAAGTGACTAGTCGCAGAAATTGTAGGTCGGTGAATGACCGTTTGCTTAGATGTCTATCTTGATTTGCTTATGTTATGATGTGTGGTATGGTTGAAAATGAAAAGAAAAGTCTCTAAAAAAAATAAAATAAAATAAAAAATCGAACCACCTATAACCGATAAGCGTGAAGCTACCCATGGGCGAGTATTAGGACCACCATGAGGAGAAATGCTACCTTAAAGGGTAGGTGTGTTAAAAAAAAAACAAGAGAGAAAAAAAGAAAAAAAAGAAAAAAGAAAAAAGAAAAAAAAAAGAAAAAATGAAGTTCAAAATGAAAAGAAAAGAAAATAGAGACAAAGGAAAAGAAAGATACCATACTACATTGAGCATGGAAAAGCAATTGCGGAATATAATTGAGACATCTAGGTTGGTTTGACCCATCGATCCCGATTTTTGAAACGAAATCATCGAGTTAGCTTACCTAAGGATTAAGCTGTGAAAGAACCATTGCACACACACACCTTGAGTCTGGCATAGATCATTTATTCAAAGACTTGGATTTGAGTTGCATCGAATGTTTTGAAGGTTCTCTGGTTTCATTACTAGGCATTCTTTGAGGACGATAATATGTGTAGCTATTGGGACTATTTCATAGCATGTGATATATCATGATTATATGGAAGGCCCCACCACGTGGTTCATCTTGACCAAGTGCAAACAGCGGAGAGCAGAAAGCTAAACCAAGACTGGGGGCAACCAGTCTACCACATCGCGAATCAGGGACATAACAAGATATTGAGTCATGAGACCAAAGAGATACTGAGCAATCACGTGGAGAACTGGCGGAAGACCTAACCCAACGGAATAGGAAATTCATTCATGCATCAGCATGCATACACGTAACGTATTTTGCATTCTTTTTGTGTTTGTTTCGTTCTGTATTCACAGGTTTCAAAGAAGAAAAAGAGAAAGCGGCAAAGACAAGCCAACCGGAATCAACAACATATGAGTAATAGTTTTGGGGATGAGTCCCAGGGTTGAGGCCCATATCAGTATCAGTTTTAAGGTGAGGCCCACATCAGTTTCAGTCTGGGGGCGAGGCCCACATCAGTATCAGTTTGGGGCGAGGCCCACATCAGTATCAACTCAGGGTCGAGGCCCACCTTATTAGTAGTTTGGGGAATGAATCTCAGGGTCGAGACCCACATCGTCAGAGTTTCGGGAATGAATCCCAGGGGAATGAATCCCACATCGCTAGAGTTTTGGAGTGAATCCAGGGAATGAATCCCAGGGCCGAGGCCCACATCGTCAGAATTTGGAATGAATCCCAGGGCCGAGGCCCACATCGTCATAGTGTTGGAATGAATCCGGGAATGAATCCTAGGGTCGAGGCCCATATCGTCAGAGTGTTGGAATGAATCCCAGGGTCGAGGCCCATATCAGCAGTTTTCGAGAATGAATCCCAGAGGGTCGAGGCCCACATTGTCAGCAGTTTCGGGAAAGAGTCCCAAGGTTGAGGACCACATTAGTATCAGTCTGGGGCAAGGCCCACGTCAGTATCAGTTGAGGGCGAGGCCACATTAGTATCAATTGGGGCGAGGCCCATATCAGCTTGGGGGCGAGGCCCTAAATCTATATCAGTTTAAGGGCGAGGCCTATATCAGCTTAGGGGCGAGCCCCACATCAGTATCAGTTGAGGGCGAGGCCCATGTCAACTTGGGGGGCGAGGCCCACATTAGCATCAGTGACAGACTTGTCGGGTATGGCATTCTGGGGGCGAGGCCCACATTGGTTCAGCATCGGCTTCTGCCGAGTATGGCACTCTGGGGCGAGGCCCACATCAATTCAGCATCAGTTTCTGCCGGGTATGGCATTCTGGGGGCGAGGCCCACATCAATTCAGCATCAGTTTCTGCCGGGTATGGCATTCTGGGGCGAGGCCCACATCAATTCAGCATCAGTTTCTACCGGGTATGGCATTCTGGGGGCGAGGCCCACATTAGTTCAGTATCAGTTTCTGCCGGGTATGGCATACTGGGGGTGAGGCCCACATCAGCATCAGATCGAGGGCGAGGCCCATATCAGTTCGGGCACAAGGCCCAATGGAATAAAGCCCACCTTCAAAAACTTGGGAATAAAGCCCACATTCGGTACAGTTCAGGAACAAAGCCTGCATTCAGTTCAAACTCGGGAATAAAGCCCACATTCTGTACAGTTCGGGAATAAAGCCTGCATTCAGTTCAGTTCAGGAAGAAAGCCTATATTCAGTTCAGTTCGGGATAAAGCCCATATTCAACACAGTTCAGGAAGAAAGCCTACATTCAGCTCAGTACGGGAATAAAGCCCACATTCAGTACAGTTTGGGAATAAAGCCCACATTCAGTACAGTTCAGGAAGAAAGCCTACGTCCAGCAAACTCAGGAATAAAGCCCACATTCAGTACAGTTCAGGAAGAAAGCCTGCATTCAGCTCAGTTCATGGAATAAAGCCCACATTCAGTACAGTTCGGGAATAAAGCCTACATCCAATGCAGTTCGGGAATAAAGCCCACAGTCCAAACAATCAGGGAATAAAGCCCTATCTCTACACAGTCAGCAGTTCGGGAATAAAGCCCAGAGGAATAAAGCCTCATCTCAACACAGTTCGGGAACAAAGCCCAAAGGAATAAAGCCTCATCTCAATACAGTTCGGGAACAAAGCCCAGGGGAATAAAGCCCTATCACAACACAGTTCGGGAACAAAACCCAGAGGAATAAAGCCTCATCTCAATATAGTTCGGGAACAAAGCCCAGGGGAATAAAGCCCTATCACCACAGTTCGGGAACAAAGCCCAGAGGAATAAAGCATCATCTCAATACAGTTCGGGAACAAAGCCCAGGGGAATAAAGCCCTATCATTATCAGTTCAGTTCGGGAACAAAACCCACAAATGGTTCGGGAACAAAGCCCAGAGGTCGAGGCATCTCGCCATCACATTCAGTTCGGGAACAAAGCCCACATGTGGTTCGGGAACAAAGCCCAGAGGTCGAGGCACCTCGCCATCACACTCAGTTCGGGAACAAAGCCCAGGGAACAAAGCCCACTCTCTACAAAACTCGGGAACAAAGCCCACAGATGGTTCGGGAACAAAGCCCAGGGGTCGAAGCGCCTCACCATCATATCAGTTCAGTTCGGTAGTAATTCCTAGAGATCGCAGCATCTTACAGGGATGAACCTCAGGGGTCGAAGCACCTCACCACCAGATCAATTCAGTTCGAATCAACATGGCAAGTCAGGTGGCAGCTGGCGAGCCAGGTAAGTGAAAATGCATGGCACGTACTTTGATAGGATTGTCATTGTCACACACTGCACAAGTCCCATCAAAGTGGGGGCGACTGTAGGCATTGCATTTTTGCATATCAGCCCGATGATGAGTCTCGTATGGAGACACTACCTCTTTAGTTGTGAAAGCTGCGGGAAACGGACGTTGGAAGGGTAAAGTTGGAAATTAGCATTTTGTCAGAGTTAACTCGCTTGTTTCGCTTCGGGTTCGCTTGTTTGACCTCTGATTTAAAACACATCAAACCCTTAAAAAACTAAATCTAATAATCAAACCAAATTAAATTAAAACAAATTAAAATTAAATTAAATTAAAGCTAATTAAAATTAATCTAAAATACAATTGAATTAAATTAAAGCTAATTAAACTAAAATTAAAATCAAAATAAATCACTTCCAAATTAAAATCAAATTAAATAATTCACCACCTAAATTACATATTTCTTACCTAAAATAATACACCCAATTATTGATATTATTTCCTAATTAAACCATGCAAACCCTAATTCCCTCAATATATAAACATAACATAAAAAAACCCTAAGGCTCTCCTCTACACACTCTAATCTCCACGGCAGTGACCAAAAAAATATACAACAAATGAAACCCTAAAAGACACTGTAGATCTTCTCTCTCTCCATATTTTCTCTCCTCTCTGACGGCCATAACAAAGACAACTTCAGCCACGCATACTGCCCCAAACCCCACGCTCACACACCTCGCCACCTGCCCTTCACGCCACTATCTCCACGAAGCCAACAAGAGCAACATCACCTGCCCTTCACGTCCAGGAACCCTCACGCAGACCTCACATTCAACATGTAACCCTCTTCTCTTTCTTCAACCAATCAAAAACCCTAACAGCCCCTGACTCAACATCTTACGCACATAAACCCTAGCCTGGGTACTTCACCCATAATCTCCCTTCACGTCTCCACAAACTACCCTCATCGCCTCACGCACTAACAACCTTCAACTCCATTCAACATGTCCTCTCCACTCACATAGCCACTCAACACGTCCTCTGCCCCTTTCACTGCCATCACCAACCCCTCCTTCACGCCACAAACAAGCCCTCAACAGCCCCTTAACCGACCAAGCAAATACCATAGACACACCAGCCAGCCTTTACGTAAACCCTTACAAGCACCAGACATTCAGCTGTGAACCCTCCAACGAACTGCCCCCTCCTTGACCGAGACTGCTCATCAACGTAACCCCACAGCCGAGAACAACAAATCCAGCAGTCCCTCTGGCCAAGCAATAAACCAGCCTGAGAAACCGAGTGAAAACAGTCCCGAATCAGCCCCTAAAATACTCTAAAACTGCACTAAAAAACTGCATAAACACCCCCAAAAACCCCTCAAAACCGCAGCCCCATTAGCCTTCAAAATCACTCAAAACAGTCCACTAAATGACCAAAACAGTGACCTGAAACGGTGCAGCGAAACAGCAGCGAAACGGAGTAAAAAAACAGCAGCCCGAACAGCAAAACAGCGAGGAAAGACGTTGAGTTGGTGAACTAAAAGAGTAGCGGATCATTCACCCTTCCAACGGACGTATAACACCCTTTCCTGAGACGACAAAAGAGGTTAGACCTGAGGGCACCTTTTCACTCATATCTTCTTTGTTTTAATTTATTTATTTTAAGAATATTATTGCATGAGAGTCGTTTGAGGCATGATGTGATTGTTGGATGAGCGGGATATATGTTCCCTTTTGTGGTATATCGGATGGAAACCCGGACATAAATTTCATAGCCGATTCCGAATGGACGGTAGTATGATCTGCACTCGGGATACAACGCCACGTACCGCTTAAGATACATATGTCTCGTCTCATCCAAATTGTATTTGAGCATGTCATAGTTCTAGGCCGTTTATTTATTATTTTAAGCATGAGTTAATTTAGTCTTGTTATTTAATTTTCAAAGCATAATTGTGTTATTTAGGTATGTTGTTTCTTCATTCTTTATGCATGATGTTTCGTTTAGTTTATGTTTATGTTTAATTAGTTATTGTTTACGTTGATTTATGGTTCAATATGCTCGTTGTGTTATATTGCGTGGAGTTATTTGGATGAAAGCATGTTAGATCTAAGTACCCTTGAACATGATTGTTGAATAGATTCGGTTAATTTATTGAACAAATTATATCATCACAGGTGACATAAGTAAGGGACCATTCCGAACCCAACGGTTTGAGGTCTTCCCTTGCGAGGGGTGAGTGCGGCCTTAAATCTTTGTCCCGGTTCACACCGGGTGGCGACTCCATGTTATTTCGTACCTCCCAACTAGGCCGCAACTTAGAACACAGCGTCGCCCAGGTCCTGTTGTCCACACCGGCGAATCAGGATTTGGATCAGAGAGCGTTTAAAATGGTAAGGGCACATCCTCTATACGTCGGGTCACTGTGGAGCCTGTGTATTGTGCGATGGCTCCTCCTTACCACGCTGGAGCAGGCACACGCTACAGGGGCACAACGCCTCCCCGTGTTGCGCCTCTCTTGGATCCAAATGATGAATAGATCAAAGAGTGTCCGGGATACTAAGGGCACATTCCTCCTTAGGTCCGGTATCACTGGAGCTAGCAATCGTCACGGGGGCATCATCTATCCCCGTGTTATGCTTTCTCACGGATCCATTACATCGGGTAAGTGAGGATCAGAGAGTGTTTTTGAAACATTAAAGGCATATTTCTCCTTATGTTCGGTAACACTGGAGCAAGCAATCGCCACAGGGGTATCATCACTCCCCGTACTATGCTTCTCTCACGGATCCTATGCATCGAGTATGTCCCTGAATATTCTGAGGACCCCGAGCTAAAGAGACATTTGGTTCTGGGGGAATGTTCCGTCCCCAGGCCAATAAGCACGACTCGGTGGGACGTAACCCAAACCCTGAGTCGAATAGTTATAGCAGCCTCGGCGGAACGAGATCCAGCCCCGAGCCAATGAAGAGGCCTCGACCGAACGAACTCCAGCCCTGAGCCGATTGTTGAAGGGGCCTCGGCGGAACGAACTCCAGCCCCGAGCCGATTGTTGAAGTGGCCTCGGCGGAACGAACTCCAGCCCCGAGCCGAATAATGAAGTGGCCTTGGTGTCAACTATCTTTTGTAGTGGGGCGTCGAGTATGTCCCCCGTGCGAAGATGTCCGGATACTCTTTCAGACATTCTAGTAGGCTTTGTCTCAGGGTCTTGTCCAAGTTTCCTCTATCTTTATGTTTTTTCCCGGTCCGAAGAGTTCTATCCCTTCTAATTCCTCAGCCGCCGCTAGCCGGGAAATTCTGTTTGGCCGAGGACTAGGATCTCCACTGGCTTTTCCTCCGTCTTCATTCCTTTGCCGTTTTTTGGTACCCTCCTCAATGCAGAAGGTTTCTCGTGAGAGAGTTGCAAAGCAGCTGCGGGCTGCCTTCTGACTTCCGCATACGATCTCGATCCCTTCCCGGGTGGGGAATTTCAGTTTCAAGTGATAGCAAGACATTGCGGCCCTTGTCTTCATCATGAAAGGCCGATAATGACTTGGTAACTGCTCAGGCAGTCCACCACAGTGAAGTTTACCATAACTGTCCGGGTCATGGGGTGAGTTCCGATGGTTGTTGTCAGTTGTATTCTCCCCAACGGGATGACCGTTGACCCTCCAAAACCGTACAGGGGGTGTATACTGTTCTCCCCGCGATACGGTTGACTTGGACAGATGACTTTATCTTTTGAACATGACTACTCGGAGGTGTCGGTCTGAGTTTCTTCTGCTCCGAGATTGGTCTCCTCAAATTTCTAATCGAATCCCACTGATTGTCTGACCTGAGTATCTTAGCCTTTCGGGTGTCTACTCCCCGGGCAATCTTTTCTCCTCCTCTATTAAGATAAACATCCTGGCCAACTCCAGGGCAGTGGCATAATCTGATACGTCTTGAATCATAAGGTGAGTCCACAACTTCCCGACCTTCAAACCTCCATTGAGACTTTCTAGCGCTTCTGATGACTCTTACGCTCTGACCTCGAGCACCAAATTGTGGTATCTTTCAATAAAATTCCTCAGGGGCTCATCATCCCCGTGCTTCATCAGTCTCAATTCTCCCACCATTTTCTTGGGGACGCAGGCCCATTTGAAGTGTCGAACAAATGACCTTCTGAGTTGAGCGAAGCTACTGATGCTTCCCGGGGCAAGACTTCTGAACCACAAAATGGCAGACCCGCCCAATGTTAGGGGGAATACTTTGCAAATGGCATCTCCTACTACCCCTTGGACCTCCATTAATAGGACGAAACTTTCGATATGGGACTTTGGATTTGAATGGCCTTTGTAGGGCGTCATGGATGACATGTTGAAATGTCTTGGGAATTTTGCCGACCTTTTTTTTTCTGTGAAGGGAGATTCAACATCACCGTCCCGAACATCTGCTGTATCAATTTTGGGGTTTACTCCCCACTTGGCCATTTCTTTTCTTAACCAAGACTTTATACTGCCATCTGTGTCACTATGCCGCCTCCCGCGGCCTCCTTCGCGTCTGTCACCACGGGTGCGGCATTCCTCATCTCTTGAGACTTCCCGTCCAGTTTCACCATGCTTCATATTTCCCATTCTGGTGTCGCGGGGGCTATCATAGGAAGAATATGGTGATTGTCTCCCATCTTCTTCTTCCCACATATCCTCCGTTTGTAAATCTTTTTCTACCACTACGGACCTCATCCCGTAAGGACCCTTCTCATCGGTTCATCGTCATCACTCACATCGGTGACCCTTTTTCCATCTGCTATCTCTCCTCTTCTTTGATTAGCTCTGGTTTCAGGCTTCTCGCGGTTCCCCCCTTCCATTTTCTCCAGTCGGTGCATCATGGTTTTTAGGAGGGTCTGACTATCCTCCATGTCCTTCCTTATGCTTTCTTCTGTCTTCTTCATCCAATCTATAGCCGGATTCCCCGACGATTGGTGATTTCCACATTCTGCTATCGTCTTACTACGCGAGCCGCTTTTTGTTGAGTCCCCACAGACGGCGCCAACTTTTGACGGCTGATTTTGGCCTCAAGGGCAACAATGGTTTTTTACCCCCGAGACAATCCTCCCTCAATAGTGAATTTGTTTGGTTATGGGGGACCAAAAGCAAACTTAGCAAAAGATAAATAATACGCCAATCGACAAAGAGATTTAACGTGGTTCGGTGGATCTTGGTCCGACCTACGTCCACGGGCACAAAAAGGATGATACTTTTATTACTCAAACACGCTTCTCAGCTCTGCGTCTTGTTTTTTACAAGTCTGATGGTCATGATTCTGATCTCAACTCTACATTGCTCTCCACTTTTCCCTTATGCACACTCTACCCTTCTATTTATAATAATGTAGAAATCAGATTCCTATTTGTACAAGAATTCCCAGTTGGAGATGGTTTCCTTTTCCTATCAGGATTCCTACTTTTAAAACTATCTTCACTTCTTTTATACTTTTAGGATACTGACTCATCAGTTCTCTTTATGAAAATTGGATAACTTATTATCTTATCTTGTATGGATAGAATGCCTTATCTTCCCGAACATGTCTTGCCATATGCTCGGTTTTCACGAGGTCGGTCTTCATGTGGTCGGTCATAATAGTCTTTTGTACTGAGAATGCTGCTGTCGACCTGATAATTGCCCGTCATCTTGAACTCAAGTGCTCGGTCACTAACCGTAAAGTTCCCGACCCCTTACTGTTGACTCTTTAGTGGTCGGGTCGGCATTAATAATCTTGACTGAGAAGTGAATTACCTTTTTTACCCCTGTCGTGCTGCTTAATAACATAGTGCCTGAAAACACCATCAACATTATTATTATTTTGTTTATGGAAGATTCAATCTTGAAACAAAAATCGAGAAGTTTAAAATTTTTAGAAACATACCTAAATGAGCTTAACTAATTCGAGTCAAATCTGATTGTTTAATTTAAAACTCGTTCTTTGATGAAATGAGGTTGTAATTTAGGAATTATTTTTTTTTGTCCATAATAGATGTTGTTTGATGACAAAGGATTGAAGATTTGATTGTTAAGTCCTAAATTCGTGTTCAGTGTTATATTTCTTATAAGAACATGAGACAGTCTGAAATTTTACATACTTCGTTTAATCTTAAATAAGATGATTTGTCAGTGAAATTTTCAACATTTCCAAAATAATCTAGGGACCTTTTGGTGCATTGATATTTGCTAGACAATCAATACAAGGGTAAGTTTGAGATGAATGGTGAACTTATAGACTTGTTATTTATATAAACTAGAGGTGGCAAAACGAATCAACGAATCGAATTTGTATCGAATTCTAAACGAATCGAATCAAAATGTGATGGATTCGTATTCGATTCGTTTATTAAACGAATCATAATATCATGATTCGTATTCGATTCGTTTATTAAACGAATCGAATACGAATATTCGTTTAGTCAATGATATTATTTAATAAAATAATTTACCACACTTGATTTACATTAATTATTCATAATATATACATATAAATTATGTAATTAATATATTTACTAAAAACATCTCACCAAATATCGAAAATATTACTTTTTTCCTATGATAATTAGCTATAATTTCTCGAATCTTAATTGAAAATTAACAAGAATTAGTAAAAAAAATAATAAAACGAATCATAAACGAATAAACGAACCAATGAGCTTAAATTCGTATTCGATTCGTTTAATAAACGAATAAATCGAATTGACCAATTAATTAAACGAATCCATTTTTTCAAATTCGTATTCGCTTTAAAGCGAATCGAATCGAACGAATAAACGAATCATGTCCCAAATTGTCACCCCTAATATAAACTAATAGAGATAGATTTGATAATTACGGTGAGTTGCATGATCTTTGGTAATGGGTTCAGTCGGAGAACACGTGGCAATGACCAACTAAGGATTCTGGCTGTGTTTTTGGATCAGTTGAGAATGGTTAACGTGGATTACACGCGCGTCGAGAGAGCGTCAGAAGGAGAGTTGATTGGAGAAGATTGTGATGGATGGTTGGTTGTGTCAGTTAGTCTTATGTGGCACGTGTTCTGTGGGTGGAGCTAGAGCCTAGTACATTTTATTTATTTTTCAACTTTTATTTTTATTTTTTTCTGAAAAACAGCAGAAGTTTTGTGCATCTAAGGTGATGTTAACATGTGACATATACAAATTCAATATAGACGCATTCGAAATCTCCAAGGATTGATTATACTTACTATAATGAAACAAAATCTTCTAAAATTGTCCTATTTAACAAGAATATTAAATGGGATTTTCTGATTTTATTGATTTAGTCCAACTTTAATCAAGATAAATTAAGGTCTTTTCTTTTTTATTTGAATCGAGTTGCATTCAAAGGGAGCTACAAAAATTAACCGATATGCTTCTGTTAGCAACTAACAAAATATAATATTAATTCATAATAAAATTGGATTCTTATACAAGTTCGGTGAATTTATAAGTTAATTTATAAGTTTATATTTAACATTATACCATTTATGATTAACGTTAGATTATAAATTAAATTATACTCTCACAAATTATAATCTCATAAAATGATATTATTTTTTTAAGGATAATTTAATTGATTGTTTTGTTTATAATATGTTACAAAATTAAGCATTTTATCCGAAAAAAAGATCCGGCAACTTACAACTAATTCATTCAACATATAACTCCAAAATCCTTTTTTTTCCATACGCGGCTAATTTGAGTCAACAGTACAATAAGAGATTCGATGATTTTGTGCATTTTTAACAAATAATTTGAGTCTACTAATTTTTACAAGTCAATCTTTATATGGATATTGACACGCTCAAAAAGTAGTTCTTTACTCTCAAGTATAAGAGTGTCGAAATAATAAAATAACCCGGTAAATCCGGGGTCGATCCACATGGAAATGATTTAGTAAAATAAAATAATAATTTGAGTAAAAATAAAAGATTGAGTTGTTTGAAGTGATTGAAAATTTTAAATTAAACTACAATAATAAAATAAAATATTGGGGATTAGGGGATCCACTTTTAATATTTCAAATTAGAAATCTCACTTTTATAATATATAAATTGTCATTATTACCCAATTAATTTATTTCAGAAATTAATTATGCCAAAACATATAAAACCAACCATAAATGCAGTGATATCATTTATCTATAACAAGTTCAGTCAGATACTCAATTATGCCAAATAAATAAAACCAGCCATATAGGTGGTAGCAAAGTTTATCAATAATTAATCCAGATTTAAATTAAATATTAATCATTAGATTATAATTTATATATTATAATATAAGTGAGATTAATAAATTTTCATATCAAAAGTTTCTCTCTTTTACCCCAGCATAATGAAATTAGCTAATCATGATTTGAATAAAAACGCACACAATTTTATTACTAAAAGAAAAGGAAATTACAAAAAAAAAAAAAAAAACACACACACAAGAGTTGGATCACTTCACAAAAACTTCAGAGAAAGAAGCGTGAAGGAAACTGAGGGAAGAGGTGTTGAGCATCCTCTTCCACTGAAACATTCAAGTTGCATGTAATTTTCACAACATGACAAACCAAAAGTAGTTTGTCATGTTGTTTTTTTTCAAAGGAATGTGACAATCTGATCGGTGCTTACACACGCGTATAACGCAAACGCACGTATCGTTCAAGTAGTATAAAAAGTATCGATCCCACGAGGACTTAATACATAAACTATTAATTTTTTGAGGTCAAATGATTACTAGTATCTAACAGGTTGATTAATTGATTTGAAATAGTGAAGATTTTAAATTTAAAAAAAAACAAGTAAATAAAATTGTTCGAAAGTAGGTTTAAGAAAATTTAATATTAAAAACTATATAGGGTTGTGAATCTTTCTAATATCTTTTAAAAGATGAAGTGGTTATTTCATGTTTGTGTAATAAATCGGTTTACTAACCTGGAACACTAAATTATGCGAAAGCCTCTGTCGATGGTCAGACGCAAATACCCAGTTTAACCCAATTGAACCATATGTCTGTGTCAACCAAATTATCTGGATTCATTAAGTTTAAGTTCCAATTATGGCTACCCCCGCCCGACAGGTATATGTCTATCCTGTAAGGAAATCTATTAAAGGGTTATCTATCCTCAAGGAAGATCGTGGGCTATTAAGTCTAAGGCTGAAACCTAAAATCTCTATGTCTAGTTCATTTTAGATTTACCAGATCAATCTTATTAGTGGCTAATTAACAAGACGCATTAGGCTTAAGACTTAATAAGTAAACCTTTAAATTACCCAAACTATAAAATAACCCCTTTATAAACCGGTGATATTAAAAGTCATCACAACCCCAGATAACTAACTTAGTTACGACACATAACTAGGGCTTTAAAAGACATAAAGTAAAAATACTGAAAAGTAATTGCGGTAAAGTAAAAGTTGAAAAGTAAATTGCAATAAAATAAAATAAAATGCTAAGGTAAAATGATCAACTTTTACTACTACTAATTTAGATATCTCCCTTAATATAATATATTACTTGTGATTATTTTACCAACCAGCCATATAGGCGGTAACCTGATTAAGTCAAATTAAGTCCAACCAGCCATAAAGGCGGAACCGAAATAAACCTGTCATATAGGCGGTAAGAAAATTTAATTACCAACCGACCAATCTGGCGGTATCCTTGATTAGTCAGGTTTAAATCAGATTAAAATGAATTACCAACCGACCAATCTAGCGGTATTCTTTTTAAGTCAAATTTTAAATAGTGATTATATTATATTTAAGGGAGATTAATCTAAATAGCAATAGTAAAAGAATTATCTTTCACCCTAGTAGGGGGAAGTTACCTCCTCATTGTGAATAGTAAAAATTGTAAAAAGTAAAGAAAGTAAATTACTATTATTACATAACGTAATTAAAAGAAATTACAAAACTAAATTTTAAAGAAACTAAGAAGATAACTCTCTATTTACATCAGAGAATTTAGAGAGAATGGTACATCTAAAACTGAAATCTCGAGCTCAATTTATAGACCCCGATAGGCCTCCAGCGTCGCGACGCCAGCACTTTTTGGCGTGGCATGCTGAGGGCTTGACACGTGGCAATTCAGATAAGGAGATAAGGCGACATGCGGCGAGGCGGCTAACAACTCAATTATTATGCTGACGTGGCACTGATGTGGCGATGGCGACTGTCGGCACCATAGGATTGCGACACGTGGCACTTTGTGATTGGCTGATGATGACGTGGTGGTGAGGTGGCACGTTGACTCGGTCAACTGATGATGTGGATGCTGACGTGGAGTGACACGTGGCACACATGGCAATGGTGATTGTCGGCACCGTAGGATGGCACACATGGCAATGGTGATTGTCGGCACCGTAGGATGATGACACGTGGCACGACGCACGTTAGCATATCGGCTGTGATGGTGACACGTGGCACATCGCACGTTAGCAAAGTCAAACTTCTCTGATTCTGGCTTGTGGACCCGGTGCACGTTAGCATGGACTTGGTGCACGTTAGGCGTCGCGACGCGCCAAAATTACCAAAATGCCCTTTTTCCAATTTTCATTGTTTTGGTCCAAATCACCTCTAGAATGTCCTGAAACTTTATTTATCTATAAAATAACACAAAACACATCAAAATATTGACAAGACTAAGAAACTATACAAAATATTAGGTTAAATGAGTGGGAAATAGTGATATAATTACCACTAATCACACCCTCAAACCTAACATTTTGCTAGTCCTCGAGTAAAACACAGAATAAAAATAACATAAACATCTTTAAAATAAAATTTAACTAAGCCACTTTCGTAGGGATCACGGTTGCATTTAGCGTATGCAACATGCCTTTAAACCCCTAGGTATCCCTAGTAGACGAGTTGTAGTCTCGTGAGGGTTTACAACAATGATACCCACAAGAATTTTACAAAAGTAAAAAGGTAGTGAAACTAATGCACACAAAAGCAAAAAGACAAGCGAAAAAAGAATAAAGAAGTTAGTGACTAATCAGGTGAAATTTCTACTTCAAGTTACTAGTTGTTTTCTTTCTTTCTAAATTACTGAATATGTAAATTCTCCGATTATATTTACCATTCTCCATATACACAGCCAACAAAATATTAAACAACTCATTTTTGCCCACAACAGTCACAAGTGCAGTTGATAAGAGAGTAATATTTTTGTCCTAAACTTTTATCATAATTCACACCTTTTTGTAGCAATGGAATAATTTTTCTGATTTTTCTGATTTTTTTCTTTGATTTTTGATTTTTTTTTTATTTATATACAATAGCTTCCATCTATGTAGCGAGTGTTGGGTTGGTGACTCCCAAACCAGTTGGCTTTAGGGCACCAGGTGTTAAGACACCCATACAAACTTAATTACTCAGACTCAGGTATATATATTTTTTGCAGCATCTTTGATCCATGTAGCGAGCTTTGGGCCAGTGACTCCCAAACCAGTTGGCTTTAGGGCACTAGGTGTTAAAACACCCTTACAGACTTAATAACTCGGATCTCAGATGTTTTTTTTTACTCCATCACTTTCTGAGATGCTTCCTCCAATTAAACTAGAGCACTGAATATTACAAACTTTTCAATTATAGCTCATGTCTGTATGTTTCCATGTATGTTGATAATACCTGTCAACTGAGCATATGAAGATCCATTTTAGTTAGTTTTATGGAGAATTCACAAATTAAATAATTCAAAAAGAAATAAACAAAAATTAACTTGTTCCAAATAGGTTTGAGATACGTCTCATGAGTGGAAACTCCTTACACAGCTATCTCTCACCAATTTCACCTTTTTAGTCAAAATAAAAACGCAAAATATTTTTGTAATTTTTGAAAATTTTTCAATTTTTTTTGTATTTTTCGAAAAATTTCGGACTAAAAATAAAAACAGCACACAAATTAAAAACATGGTACTGATCAACTAATTCTCTCCCCCAAACCTAAATGAGACATTGTCCCCAATGTCTTAAATAGTAGAAGAAGAGTTTAGAAGATAATACCTGGATAACTAAAATTCTACAGGAAATTAAAGGTTAAGATCCAGATTAATCCGACGCCTCTTACCACGATCGTCTTCGGACCAATTTATCTTTGAAAGGATAGGGTCAACTTGTGGTTCATAGGCTAAGAGTTGGTCTATTAGATCTGAAGCAGTTCTGGCAGTAAAGAGGAGTTCTTTCATAGGTTTTGACACGAACCCATTTCTCCGAGCATCATCAAGAAACACACAAAGAAAATCATAAAATCCTTCAACGTTGTACAGTCCAAGTGGTTTTTGGTGTATGTTCAGGTTCGCCCAAGATAACACTATAAAAATTTCCTCCAATGTGCCCAAGCCACATGGCAAAGCAATAAAAGCATCATCACGATTAATCATTTCTACCAATCGTTCAGACATACCTGGCACGATCAATTCCTCTCCGTCTGATGGTTCAATAAGATTTGCCTCTGCCAAGGGTTTTGGGATGATTCCCAAAACGTGACTGCCTCCCTCTTGTATAGCCTTTGAAACGATCCCTATTAGTCCAAGATTGCCTCCGCCATATACTAAGTGCATATTCCTTGCAGCTAAGACTCGACCCAATTCCTGTGCTGCCTCTACGTATTGTGGCTTAGTACCAACACTAGTACCGCAAAACACACAGATGTTTTCAACTCGTCTTCTTGAAGTGGCTTCCATGTTTTACTCAGGATGTCTTCAAAAGTGCAATGATGAGTTGAATTTATAACACCTGAAAATGGTGAGTAAAATAATAGCACTAGTACCTGCCAAATGACAATTATTAGTTAAACAGTAAAATAAATCGTGATAGTAAAAAAGGTCTGGATCATGTCGGAGAAAATAAAAGAAAACAACAAAACCAATCACAATTATCAGGAAAAGACAAAGAGATATAATATGTACAAGAAAAGTAGCGGCTTGATTGACGTCTATGCGTCAGGGACAAGCTTCCCATCCAATTTTCTTATAAATTGGCAAACACGGTCTTTTTGAGTCAGATTCCCAAGACTTAACTGTTGTCTTTCTTTTTGAAATTGTGTATGTAATTTGCGAATTGCTATGTGTACATATCCACTGGGATGCATCTCAAGAGTCGAAGATATATTATCTACAGACTCCTTACTCAAACTATCCCTAATGAATTTAATTTTATCTTCGCGATTATCAGACACCATTCCTAAAGAACGACAACGAGTATTGCAATTCCAGCGTGCACATTTGTAACAAACACCCATTTGCTTAGCTCTACGTTTCTTTGCATATGTGCTTCCTCCAAAACCAGGCAGATGTGAAATAAAAGAGTCAGAAGACTCACCTGCCAATCAGACCCGTGCTTCAATTACCCAACGAATATCATTAGGAACACCATGGATCATCAGTAACCTCATCTGTTCCAAGCGAGCTTTGTAGAATTTCATCAGAGATTTTTGAGGGAGAGAAGGAAATTGCTTATGAAGATTTGCGAGAGCTTCTTCCATCTTGAAATGTCTTAATCTGCAAAAACTAAACACACACCAAATTAAATCACACCAAATCACAATATATACACAATTTGCATGGGTTGCCTCCCTGCGAGCGCTAAGTTTAAAGTCCTTAGCTAGACTTGACTTCTCGATCGTTAGGCTGGAAAAGAAAGTGTGACACTTTCTTTTGGTCGCTCAAATGATTCTCCCCAGTAGTGCTTGACACGCTGACTGTTAACCTTGAATGTTTCGTTGGTGTTGGGATCTAGTAACTCAACAGCTCCATATGGAAAAACCTGAGTGATTACAAATGGACCTGACCACATTGATTTCAACTTTCCAGGGAAAAGTTTCAATCTTGAGTTGTACAACAGCACCTGCTGCCTTGGTTCCAACTGTCTGTGAACTATTTTTCGGTCATGCCATTTCTTGGTCTTTTCTTTGTACAATATGTCATTCTCATAAGCCTGTAGGTGAAATTCCTCCAATTCGTTGAGTTGGTGAAGTCTTTTCTCTCATGCAGCTTGTGAATCAAGATTCAACTTCTTCAGTGCCCAGTACGCCTTGTGTTCAAGCTCAACTGGCAGATGACATGCTTTCCCAAACACCAATCGATATGGGGACATACCAATGGGTGTCTTGTAAGCTGTTCGGTAGGCCCATAATGCATCATCTAGTTTTGTAGACCAGTCTTTCCTTGTTGATCCAACGGTTCTCTCTAAGATTCTTTTGATCTCTCTGTTTGAAACCTTAACCTATCCATTTGACTGTGGATGGTAAGCAGTGGCAACCTTGTGAGTAACTCCGTATTTGGATAGGAGTGCATCGAAGTATCTGTTGCAGAAATGTGTGCCACCATCGCTGATGATTGCACGAGGTGTTCCGAACCGAGTGAAAATGTTCTTTTTCAGGAATTTGATCACCACTTTTGAATCATTGGATGGCAGTGCAATTGCTTTGACCCATTTGGAGACGTAGTCTACAGCAACCAGGATGTATAGGTTTCTGAATGATGGAACAAAGGGTCCCATGAAATCAATACCCCATACATCGAATATTTCCACTTCTAGAATATTTTGCAACGGTCCTTCATTTCTCCTTGAAATATTCCCAGTTTTCTGGCACCTGTCACATTGAAGAGCAAAAAGATAAGCATCTTTAAAAAGAGTGGGCCAGAACAAACCTGATTGTAGGACTTTGTCAGCTGTTTCTCCATTCTCGAGTCTCGATAGATGATCTGCCACCTGATTCTCTGTCCCTTTCCTGTCTCGAATATCCACGTCAAATTCTTGCAGAATAAGTATCCAGCGGATCAATCTGGGTTTGACATCTTTTTTTGTGATCAAGTATTTGATTGCTGAATGATCTGTGTAGACCACCACTTTGGGACCCAGCAGATAGGAGCGGAATTTGTCGAAAGCGTACACAACTGCGAGCAACTCTTTTTCAATGGTTGTGTAGTTGAGTTGAGCTTCATTCAGAGTTCTGCTAGAGTAGTAAATGGTGTGGAAAATCTTTGCTTTCCGTTGTCCCAAAACTGCACCTACAGTAAAATCACTAGCATCGCACATTACTTCAAATGGAAGGGTCCAGTCTGGTGCTACAATGATGGGGGCAGAAATCAGTTTCTGTTTTAAGATCTCAAAAGCTTCCTGGCATTCTTTGGTGAAGTTGAAAGACACATCCTTCTCCAGAAGATTGCACAGAGGTTTAGCAATCTTGGAAAAGTCTTTGATAAATCTCATGTAAAAACCTGCATGTCCGAGAAAGCTCCGAATCCATTTGACAGATGTCGGCGGAGGTAGTTTTTCAATTGTTTCAATCTTTGCTTTGTCTACCTCGATTCCTTTTTGTGAAATCCGGTGTCCAAAAACAATGCCCTCATGTACCATGAAATGGCATTTCTCCCAATTGAGCAACAGGTTTGTATCTTCGCACCTTTGTATTACATGTTCCAAATTTTACAAGTAGTGGTCAAAAGAATCTCCAAACACAGAAAAGTCATCCATAAAAACCTCCATACTCTACTCTAACATGTCTGAGAAGATGGCCATCATGCAACGCTGAAATGTAGCAGGGGCATTACATAATCCAAATGGCATCATGCGAAAAGCAAAAGTACCATAGGGACATGTAAATGTAGTTTTCTCCTGGTCTTCTGGTGCGATGACAATCTGATTGTACCGTGAATATCCGTCCAGAAAGCAATAGAACTCATGTCCCACCAGTCTGTCTAACATCTGGTCAATGAATGGTAGCGGAAAATGGTCATTTCTCGTGGCTTTGTTCAGCTTCCTGTAGTCCATGCATACTCTCCATCCAGTCACCGTTCTTATTGGGATTAGCTCATTCTTTTCATTGGTAACCACAATAATTCCTCCTTTCTTTGGTACACACTGCATAGGACTCACCCAACTACTATCTGAGATGGGGTAAATGATGCCAGCATCCAACCATTTGATTATTTCTTTCTTTACGACTTCTTTCATGATTGGATTGAGTCTCTGTTGATGCTTCACTGTGGGTTTGTACTCATCATTCATCAGAATCTTGTGCATGCAAAATGATGGACTAATGCCTCGAATGTCTGCTATAGTCCAACCAATGGCTCTTTTGTGCTCTCGTAATACTCTCAGTAACTTTTCTTCCTGCTCCAATGTTAGTGAAGAAGAAATAATAACAGGTAATTCAGAAGAGTTTCCAAGAAATGCATACCTGAGATGGCTCAGAAGTAACTTCAGCTCCAACTGTGGTGGTTCTTCAATCGAAGGCTTGATTCGATCTTTCTTTGGCAGTTCCAAGCTTTCAACTGGTGGTGTTGATTTGAATCGAAATGGTTTGTCAAGGTAATTGATACATTCCAGGATTTCAGCATCTAGCTCGCTGTCAGTCATGTTGGTGATGCAAGCTTCGAGTGTATCTGTGGGATTTAGCTCAGTATCCTGAACGATACTGTCAACAAAATCAACTCTGAAGCATTCTTCTTCCTTTTCATCACTCGGGAATTTCATGGCTTTGAAAACATTAAAGGTAACTTTTTGGTCATGCACTTTCATGGTCAATTCTCCTTTTTGAACATCAATCACAGTTTTACCTGTAGCCAAGAATGGTCTCCCAAGAATGATAGGTACTT
Source organism: Zanthoxylum bungeanum (assembly GCA_019454045.1). Taxonomy (NCBI): domain Eukaryota; kingdom Viridiplantae; phylum Streptophyta; class Magnoliopsida; order Sapindales; family Rutaceae; genus Zanthoxylum; species Zanthoxylum bungeanum. Next base: position 6,436 of record SKCR01035675.1, on the reverse strand, counting down.
CTTTGTCTTCTTCCATGTCAAGGATGATGAAATCTGTTGGGAGAATCAGTTTTTCAACTTTGACCAGCACATCTTCAACAACACCTCTTGGAAATGCTAGTGTTCGATCAGCAAGTTGCAACGAGACTGAGGTAGGCATTGCTTCTCCAATCTGCAGTTTCCTGTAAATAGAAAAAGGCATCAAGTTAACACTAGCACCTAAATCACATAAAGCCTTACCGATATAATGTTCTCCATGGGACAGTGAAACTGCCAGAATCTTTCAACTTCGGGGGAAGTTTCCTCTGAATAATGGCACTGCATTCTTTCGTCAGTGCTACTGTCTCGTAGTCTCCCAATCTCCGTTTTCGTGAAAGAATATCTTTCATGAATTTAACATAGCTGGGCATTTCTTCCAACGCTTCTGCGAATGGGATGTTGATATGCAGCTTTTTGAACACCTCCAGGAATCGAGCAAACTGCTTGTCCAGTTTATTTTTCTGAAGTCACTGTGGAAAATGTGGAGGTGGAGTGATTCTTTCTGGTTTTGTTTCCTTTGCTTCTTTTTCCTCCATCTGTGGAACTGCATCTTTTGGAGGTTCTTCAATTGTTGCGTTGATTCCAATATCTTTATTGATCTCAGTACCGCTTTTCAAAGTAATGGCTTGACATTGCTCCTTCCCTCGGTTCCTTGGATTGGGTTCTGTGTTGTTGGGAAGATTACCTGGCGGTCTGTAACTCTGAGCATTGGCCAGTTGTCCAATTTGATTCTCCAGTGCTTTGATTGAAGCAGATTGGCTTTGAAATATAGCATCATATGCTGCTTGTTGCTTTTTGAACATCTCTGCAATCCATTCTTTCATTTCTGGTTCTTTTTCAAACTCCTGGCTTTTGTTCTGTTGCTGGAATCCAGGTGGTGGAAAATTCTTTTGCCCTGAATTGTTGCTCAATGAAAAATTTGGATGATTCCTCCACCATGGGTTGTAGGTGTTGGAATATGGATTGTTCCCATGTCTGTTGAAATTGTTGACATAATTCACCGTTTCTTCAAGTTGGTTTGGTTCTGATGCTCCTCTATATGGTGAACTTGTGGATCCAGTGGTAAGAGTCTCCATGAATTTGCATATCTGATCTAACTTGGCGTTGACTGCTGTATTGGCTCCACTTTCATAAATTCCTGCAATTCTTTGGATCATGCTCATTTCTGTTGGCTACAAGAAATTATTGTTGGCCATTTCTTCGATTAGGTCCCAGGCTTGATCTTCTCATTTTGCCATTAAAGCTCCTCCAGCAGCAGCATCGATTGTGGTTCTCATTATTCCAGAAAGTCCATTATAGAAAGTTTGGACTTGAAGCCATTTTGGAATCTCATGGTGAAGACATTTCCGGAGCAAGTCTTTGTACCTTTCTCAAGCTTTGTAGAGAGTTTCTGAGTCTTGTTGTACAAAGGATGTGATGTCATTCCTCAGCATTCCAGTTCTGGCTGGTGGAAATTACTTTGCAAGAAATTTGGTGGCTAAAGTGTTCCAAGTTGTGATAGAACCTGCTGGTAGTGAATGTAGCCAAGCTTTAGCTCTGTCCTTCAAGGAGTTTGGAAAAACACACAGTCTCATTGCTTCTTCATCTTCTCGGTTGTAATTGAAAGTGCCACAAACTTCCAGGAAGTTGCTGATGTGGGCATTAGGATCTTCAGTTGCATTCCCCCCAAACTGAACTGACTGCGGAATCATCTGAATGCATGTTTTGATGTCACCAGTATTTGCTGGTAAGAGAGGAAGTACAATACATGAAATGAGTCTGTCAACCACCGGAATAGTTCTGTCTCGAATGGGAATTGGTGGTGCAACCTCCAAAGGTTCAGGTTCCATGTTGACTAAAGCTTCTTGGTCTTCTCGTCTTTCCCTTCTCAACTGTCTGATGGTTCTTTCAATTTCTGGGTCAAGCGGTCGGAGTTCAAAGCTTCTGGTTCATCTCATGAAGTATCTGAGAACCTGAAACACAAGAAAACAAAAACAATAATTAAAAAGAAAATTAGATACAAGTAAAGGTATCTAACCTTAAAACTAATAGTGAAAGATAAATAAATCCCCGACAACGGCGCCAAAAACTTGACCGGTGCTTACACACACGTATAACGCACGTATCGTTCAAGTAGTATAAAAAGTATTGATCCCACGAGGACTTAATACCTAAGATATTAATTTTATGAGGTCAAGTGATTACTAGTATCTAACAAGTTGATTGATTGATTTGAAATATTGAAGATTTTAAATTTAAAAAAAAATAAGTAAATAAAATTATTCGAAAGTAGGTTTAAGAAAATTTAATATTAAAAACTATCTAGGGTTGTGAATCTTTCTAATATCTTTTAAAAGATGAAGTGGTTATTTCATGTTTGTGTAATAAATCGGTTTACTAACCTGAAACAGAAATTATGCGAAAGCCTCTGTCGATGGTCAGACGCAAATACCCAGTTTAATCCAATTGAACCATATGTCTATGTCAACCAAATTATCTGGATTCATTAAGTTTAAGTTCCAATTATGGCTACCCCCGCCCGACATGTATATGTCTATCTTGTAAGGAAATCTATTAAAGGGTTATCTATCCTCAAGGAAGATCGTGGGCTATTAAGTCTAAGGCTGAAACCTAAAATCCCTATGTCTAGTTCATTTTAGATTTACCAGATCAATCTTATTAGTGGCCAATTAACAAGACGCATTAGGCTTAAGACTTAATAAGTAAACCTTTAAATTACCCAAACTATAAAATAACCCCTTTATAAACCGGTGATATTAAAAGTCATCACAACCCCAGATAACTAACTTAGTTACGACACATAACTAGGGCTTTAAAAGACATAAAGTAAAAATACTGAAAAGTAATTGTGGTAAAGTAAAAGTTGAAAAGTAAATTGCAATAAAATAAAATAAAATGCTAAGGTAAAATGATCAACTTTTACTACTACTAATTTAGATATCTCCCTTAATATAATATATTAACTTGTGATTATTTTACCAACCAGCCATATAGGCGGTAACCTGATTAAGTCAAATTAAGTCTAACCAGCCATAAAGGCGGAACCGAAATAAACCTGCCATATAGGCGGTAAGAAAATTTAATTACCAACCGACCAATCTGGCGGTATCCTTTTTAAGTCAAATTTTAAATAGTGAATATATTATATTTAAGGGAGATTAATCTAAATAGCAATAGTAAAAGAATTACCTTTCACCAAAGCTTTTGGCATCGCGACGCCAGAACTTTTTGGCATGGCATGCTGAGGGCTTGACACGTGGCAATTCGGATAAGGAGATAAGGTGACAAGTGGCGAGGTGTCTAACAACTCAATTATTATGCTGACGTGGCACTGACGTGGCGATGGCGACTGTCGGCACCATATGATTGCGACACGTGGCACTTCGTGATTGGCTGATGATGACGTGGTGGTGAGGTGGCACGTTGACTCGGTCAACTGATGATGTGGATGCTGACGTGGAGTGACACGTGGCACACATGGCAATGGTGATTGTCGGCACCGTAGGATGATGACACGTGGCACGGCGCACGTTAGCATATCGGCTGTGATGGTGACACGTGGCACGGCGCACGTTAGCAAAGTCAAACTTCTCTGATTCTGACTTGTGGACCCGGCACACGTTAGCATGGACTTGGTACACGTAAGGCGTCGCGACGCCAAAGGCTTGCGCGTCGCGACGCGCCAAAATTACCAAAATGCCATTTTTCCAATTTTCACTGTTTTGGTCCAAATCACCTTCAGAATGTCCTGAAACTTTATTTATCTACAAAATAACACAAAACACATCAAAATATTCACAAGACTCAAGAAACTATGTAAAATATTAGGTTAAATGAGTGGGAAATAGTGATATAATTACCACTCATCATAATCCACGGAAATGTGGATTGGCATTTTTTTTTATTTGAATTTATTTTAATAATTACATATAACACTCTTTAGATTTTTTCATCATTTTCTGCCTTGAAAATTTCAGAACTAGAAAATCTTATAAACATCAAAGTTGTATATATTTGAGTCTTCTTTCATCTGGAACTAGAATCGCCTTAATCCGATATCGGAGTAAAAAAATTATGGCCAAAATACGAAAATTACGCAGGGTTGAAATTTCTGAAATTGTACACTGTTAGAACGCCCTTTTAAGTTTCTAGCCTCTAAAATCCAAATGTCACGTCCCTTTTTCTAGTCCAGTTATGTATCCAAAGTATTATTTCACCTACATAAGAATAAAAATCACAATAAAAATATCTAAAACATAAATTTAATTATTATTTTACAAATATGCTAAATTAAGGGGATTAATGAATTTATAAGTGTAAAATGATTAGTTTCTCTTTTATTAAGTGTATATTTTTTAATGTTCATCACACCCCCAACCAGTTTATTACTAGTCCATAGTAATTTAAGCGAAAACTTAAAAAAAATTCTTATTCAAGTCAGTAATTGTTTTCTTTCTTTCTAAATTATCAAATAAATAAATTCTCATGTATTTTTTACCATTCTCCATAAACACATAAAAACAAGGTATCAATCAATTCATTGTGCCCACAATATTCACAGGTCTTGTTGAAAAGAGTGTAATATGTTTGTCCTAAAATTATATTAGAGTTCACACCTTTTTGGTATTGGAAGTTTATTTATAAATACAAAAATAATTTTTTTTTTTGTAATAATACATCTTTAATCCTTGTAGCGAGCTTTGGACCAGTGACTCCCAAACCAGTTGGCTTTAGGGCACTAGGTGTTAAGACACCCCTACAGACTTAATTGCTCGGATCTCAGATGTTAAAAAGAAGAAGTGTCTGATTTCCTTAAGCTTTCTCTTTAACCCATTTAACAAGTTTTGGGCCAGCGACTCCCAAACGATATGGCCTTAGGGCACTAATGTTGGACAATTATGACCCATAACATCACTATTTGTAAAAGACATTGTGGTTTTTGTACAAATTAACTATGTGACAAAGGAAATTGCTATTTTATCATTTTGTAATTAGATTACTTGAATATATAAATGATAAAAGTCCTTATGATTAGTTCCGGATTAATAAGATATGAGATAATATCAATCCACGTAAGGTTTAATCATTAAATATCCCTAGTCGTAGTATTATCGAGACTGGACATCGATAATGCGGAATAGACTAGTATTGCATTTGTGCGGGTTATGAAAACGTAACGGCATAGTTCTCATATATTTGAGTATTAGATACTCATGCAAGTGTAATATGAGGTTCTGTTTGCCGATGGTACGAAAACAACTTCTCTCTGGATAGACCCCTCAGAATCCCATTGGTAGTATGATTATGTGTCTATGGGAATCCAAATCAGGGTAGGTGTATTTGGTCTAAACCTGAGACTTGCATCGCTAATACTTGCGACAATCAATACGCTTTGGTTTTGGTCGTCCGGGGCTTTAACATGTTCTATGTACGCCTCTTCTGGGTTTATTGAGAATCGTAGTAAATTGGGTGTCATGTCAAGATGGAAGTATCATTTCATTCATATGGAGATGATGATCACGCAGGGATACAAAACTTGTACTCTAATATGTTGCAACTATCGGGATAATATGACAAGGTCATGATTATCTGATTAAAGAGACTAGTTGTCAGTGATCCGATATATACTTCGTACGGGGCAGACACAATTCCAGCCCCAAGCCTAGCATCTGACATCCGATACTGGATCGTAATACGCAATACATTGTATACTATGTCTGATATAGATTATATATTTTTTGTTGAATATTTCTGGAGAATTGGGTAGGCACGGTGCTTTGCTAGAAGCCAACCATATCTTGTAAATCGGTAAGAACGTGGTACGGGGTACGCACGTGTTCGGATAGTTCGACAACCAGATTTACTGCCAACATATCCAGGGATCTCTTGGATCGCTTCCCAAAGATTCACCGATGACATTTGACTCGAACAGAATTAATCTAGGATTAATTATAAGAGAGAGAAAATTTAATTGGGATTAATTGCGGCAAGAATTTATCTGGGATAAAATTCTATTAGAAGAGAGAGAACACAATTAATTTAGAATTAATCAATTAAATAATATATTGGATATATTAATTGAAATTAGATTTCAAAGCGGAATTAAAATTAGATTTTAATTCGGGCGAACAAATTAATTTAGAATTAATTCACGAGTGACTTTCGTAATAATTTTGCGAGGCACTATTATTTAATTAAATTGGATTTAATTACGTCGCGACGAAAAATTCGCTTAATTGGATTAAGCGAACCTGAGCCCGAAGTGTGTTGAACAAGCCACTTGAATTTTGAATTAAAGTGGGTCCCACCAACTTACATCACTTGTCTATCAAGTTTCAAATTGAGTGATGAAAGTGGTTGGAGGCATTAATTGTCATTTTCCCTCCAACACTTTTGCTTTTGGTAAAGCATATACCAA
>SKCR01035674.1:0-50157 GCA_019454045.1 Zanthoxylum bungeanum | reverse complement strand
TACATTTTGGGGGGGAGTTATGCCCATAAATTTCAACATAGTATCAAAATCACACTAATGCACAAGTGGGTGCACAATATCTACCCATGTGACATGGATTGTCACACCCGTCCCCTTAGGTAGGGTAGGGGTGAGACGGAGACCGGAAACTGGCAGAGTTTCCCCTGTAATATGGACAAATCCTCCAAATACAAGGAAAAAATCTAAACTAAAAATATCATCATAACATAGGATCTCCATGATCCAACTCAAAGGAATATCCAAAATACAATATCCTCAATATCAAATAAAGGCTCAAATGCCTAACCAAATAACAAATTCTTCCAAGAAAGACATAACAATGACACTCTATTGTTGGCACACCTTTCTCTATTGGCAGGAAACGATGACGAAACATCAGATGAAAATGATGACCTACTAATCTGCTAAACCTGAAATGTTAAGGAAAGGGGTTAAGCTCACGCTTAGTGCAATGGATCACAGCTTAGTGCCGTGGATAAACAAGTAACAAGGTGGATCGAATAAGTATTTCATACTATAAATAAGTACATAAATCTGTAAATCAATAAATTCAACATTACTTGAAATCATAAATCTCATTTTCTATAAAACTCATATTGCTCAAGAATACTTTGAATAATAAAGCTGTTATTCATCTATATGCACACTCTCGTGACAATACGACAAAGCTGGCAACATGGGGCATCCCCACGGCAATAACTGGCATCCGGAGCCAAATTGGCAACATGAGACCTCATCTCACGGCAAATAAACTGGCACATATATGTACACGGGGTGCATCCTAACATAAAAATCATTTCCAAAATCCATGCTCATATATCTCAAATCATGCAAGTTTCTCATATATCACAAACACATGATTTCAACATAATCAATATTCGATCCATACCTTATAGCAAAAATATAAACTTTCTAAAAACAAACTCATTTAATGTATTACCTTAAAATTCATTTAAGAAAACATACATACATATATACTTGAAAAACATCAAGGTTACAGGCTTATCCACGCACCTGGAGAGCTGAATACAGAAAAGGAACTAGGCAGCAGGACCGTCCATGCTTACGGTATCACTATCACCTAAAAGACAAAGAATTTACTATAAGGAACATAATCATAACTAGAATAGACGAAAGAATATGTAAGAAACGTGGTTCGGTCGCTCTCACAAACTTAACAAAAATTACATGGAATTAAGATTCGGAGGTCCGTTACTACTCGGAATGGTCTGAAAATCACGGAGGAGACTCGGGAAGTCGGCGGCATAATTCTACCTGGCGCGTGGGGTCCACGTGCCTCCCCTTCTGTCTGGGCGTGGGCCTCACGCGCTGCCACATGAGGCGCGCGTGAGCGCCACGCTCCGCCTGAATTCGGATTTTCGGTTGCCGCAAGTTCGTCTGCCACTGACGAATCGTCGATCAGAGTTCCGGATCAACGAAATATCGAGAGAAAAACCATAAAAAGTTTCTTTCCGGGGATTTCTACGAAAATTTGGGAGTTTCCCGAGATGAAATCACCACCAAAATGATCCTCTCGTCGAGATCAACGTTTTTCCTTAAAGGCTCGGTCGCGATTTGAAGACGGATCGACCGGATCGGGACCAAAACTTCTCTTTCCTTCTTTTTCTTCTTTTTCTCTTTCTCTCCATCACGTCTGCTCTCTGACAATTCTTATCTTTTTTTTGTCTGCTGATTGTTGTGACTTAATAAAATACATGACAAATTTCATTTGCCACCCTAAACTTGTGTCTTAACCACATTTTAATTCCAACTTCCTCAAACATAATAATTTAGTCCTTAATTTTCCACCCACCAAAAATAGTAAAATAAAAATATGGGTAAAAATAATTTAAGGTGTTACAACTCTCTCCCCCTTAAAAGAATTTCGTCCTCAAAATTCACATACCAAAGGGTGGAAACAAATGAGGATATTATTCCTCATGTCATCCTCACGCTCCCCAGTGGCTTCCGCTTTCGAGTGTTTACCCCATAGGACTTTCACCAAAGGAATCGTCCCCTGCTTCTCAGCTGTCTCAACTCTCTAGTCAGAATTCCCACTGGTTCTTCAGCGTAAGTCAAGTCTTCTCTCAACTCAATCTAAAAGTAATTGTCGTCGAATTCCTTCCAAATTTTTTTAAACCATTAAATGTCACACCCGTCCCCTTAAATAGGGTAGGGGTGAGACGGAGACTGGAAACTGGCAGAGTTTCCCCTGTAATATGGACTAATCCTCCAAATACAAGGAAAAATTAAACTGAAAATATATCATATAACATAGGATCTCCATGATCCAACTCAAAGGAATATCCAAAATACAATATCCTCAGTATCAAATAAAGGCTCAAATGCCTAACCAAATAACAAATTGTTCCAAGAAAAACATAACACTATTGTTGGCACAACCTTTCTCTATTGGCAGGAAACGATGACGAAACAGCAGATGAAAAGGATGACCTACTAATCTGCTAAACCTGAAATGTTAAGGAAAGAGGTAAGCTCACGCTTAGTGCAATGGATCACAGCTTAGTGCCGTGGATAAACAAGTAACAAGGTGGATCGAATAAGTATTTCATACTATAAATAAGTACAAAAAGCTGTAAATCAATAAATTCAACATTTACTTGAAATCATAAATCTCATTTCTCATAAAACTCATACTGCTCAACAATACTCTGAATAATAAAGCTGTTTATTCATCTATATGCACACTCTCGTGACAATACGGCAAAGCTGGTAACATAGGGCATCCTCACGACAATAACTGGCATCCGGAGCAAAACTGGCAACATGAGACCTCATCTCACGGTAAATAAACTGGCACATATATGTACACAGGGTGCATCCTAACATAAAAATCATTTCCAAAATCCATGCTCATATATCTCAAATCATGCAAGTTTCTCATATATCACAAACACATGATTTCAACATAATCAATATTCGATCCATACTTATAGCAAAAATATAAACTTTCTAAAACAAACTAATTAAATGCATTACCTTAAAATTCATTTAAGAAAACATATATACTATATACTTTTGAAAACATCAATGTTACAGGCTTATCCACGCACCTGGAGAGCTGACTACAGATAAAGGAACTAGGCAGCAGGACCGTCCCTGCTTACGGTATCACGATCACCTAAAAGACAAAAGAATTTACTATAAGGAACATAATCCTAACTAGAATAGACGAAAGAATATGTAAGAAACGTGGTTCGGTCGCCTCACAAACTTAACGAAAATTACACGGAAATTAAGATTCGGAGGTCGGTTACTACTCGGAATGGTCTGAAAATCACGGAGGAGACTCGGGAAGTCGGCGGCAGAATTATGCCTGGCGCGTGGGGTCCACGCGCCTCCCCTTCTGTCTGCGCGTGGGCCTCACGCTCCGCCACATGAGGCGCACATGAGCGCCATGCTCCGGCCAGAATCTGATTTTTCCGGTGGCCGCAAGTTCGTCTGCCACTGACGGATCGTCGATCGGAGTTCCAGATCAACGAAAAATCGAGAAAAACCACAAAAACTTTCTTACCGGGATTTCTACGAAAATTTGGGAGTTTCCCGAGATGAAATCACCACCAAAATGATTCCCTCGTCGAGATCTACGTTTTTCCTTAAAGGCTCGGTCGCGATTTGAAGACGGATCGACCGGATCGGGACCAAAACTTCTTTTTCCTCTCTTTTTCTTCTTTTTCTCTTTCTCTCCCTCACGTCTGCTCTCTGACACTTTTTTTTTTTTTTTTGTCTGCTGATTGTTGTGACTTAATAAACATACATGGCAAATTTCATTTGCCACCCTAAACTTGTTCTTAACACATTTTAATTCCAACTTCCACAAACTTAATAATTTAGTCCTTAATTTCACCCACCAAAAATAATAAAATAAAAATATGGGTAGAAATAATTTGGGGTGTTACAACTCTCTCTCCCTTAAAAGAATTTCGTCCTCGAAATTCACATACAGAGGGTGGAAACAAATGAGGATATTTATTCCTCATGTCATCCTCACGCTCCCAAGTAGCTTCCGCTTTCGAGTGTTTTACCATAGGACTTTCACCAAAGGAATCGTCCTGCTTCTCAGCTGTCTCAACTCTCTAGTCAGAATTCCCACTCGTTCTTCAGCGTAAGTCAAGTCTTCTCTCAACTCAATCTAAAGTAATAGTCGCATTCCTTCCAATTTTTTTAAACCATTAAATTTCACACCCGTCCCCTTAAATAGGGTAGGGGTGAGACGGAGACTGGAAACTGGCAGAGTTTCCCCTGTAATATGGACTAATCCTCCAAATACAAGGAAAAATTAAACTCAAAATATCATCATAACATAGAATCTCCATGATCAACTCAAAAGGAATATCCAAAATACAATATCCTCAGTATCAAATAAAGGCTCAAATGCCTAACCAAAAAACAAATTGTTCCAAGAAAAACATAACAAGGACACTCTATTGTTGGCACAACCTTTCTCTATTGGCAGGAAACGATGACGAAACAGCAGATGAAAATGATGACCTACTAATCTGCTAAACCTGAAATGTTAAGGAAAGGGGTAAGCTCACGCTTAGTGCAATGGATCACAGCTTAGTGCCGTGGATAAACAAGTAACAATGTGGATCGAATAAGTATTTCATACTATAAATAAGTACATAAAGCTGTAAATCAATAAATTCAACATTTACTTGAAATCATAAAATTCATTTAGAAAAAATACATACTATATACTTTTGAAAACATCAATTTTACAGGCTTATCCACGCACCTAGAGAGCTGACTACAGATAAAGGAACTAGGCAGCAGGACCATCCCTGCTTACGGTATCACGATCACCTAAAAGACAAAAGAATTTACTATAAGGAACATAATCCTAACAGAATAGAAGACGAAAGAATATGTAAGAAACGTGGTTCGGTCGCTCTCACAAACTTACGAAAATTACATGGAAATTAAGATTCGGAGGTCCGTTACTACTCGGAATGGTCTGAAAATCACGGAGGAGACTCGGGAAGTCAGCGGCAGAATTCTACCTGGCGCATGGGGTCCACGCACCTCCCCTTCTGTCTGCGCAAGGGCCTCACGCGCCGCCACATGAGGGGCGCGTGAGCGCCACACGCTCCGGCCAGAATCCGGATTTTCCGGTGGCCGCAAGTTCGTCTGCCACTGACGGATCGTCGATCAGAGTTCGGATCAACGAAAAATCGAGAAAAACCACAAAAAGTTTCTTCCGGTATTTCTACGAAAATTTGGGAGTTTCCCGAGATGAAATCACCACCAAAATGATCCTCTCGTCGAGATCTAAGTTTTTCTTTAAAGGCTCGGTCGCGATTTTGAAGACGGATCGACTGGATCGGGACCCCAAACTTCTCTTTCCTCTATTTTTCTTCTTTTCTCTTCTCTCCTCACGTTTGCTCTCTGATCGGCATAAACACATATGTATAACGCAAGCGCACGTATCGTTCAAGTAGTATAAAAATATCGATCCCACGATGACTTAATTCCTACTGTTGTTATTAATTGTTGAATCTATTTATTTACAAATATCTAATTAAATGGAGAAGAGAGAGATTGTTTGTTTGTTTGGTTGAATGTGGCTTTGCTAAATAAATAAATAAAAAAAAAACAAAAGAAAATACTAAGGAAAATACAAAGACACAAAGATCTAGGGTTGTGATTTCTTCCAATATCATTTTAAAGATGAAGTGATTATTTATAGTTGGGTAATACAATGATTTATTAACCTGGAACACGAAATTATGCGAAAGCATCTGTCGATGGTCAGACACAAATACCCAGTTTAACCCAATTGAACCATATGTCTATGTCAACCAAATTGTCTGGATTCATTAAGTTTAAGTTCCAATTATGGCTACCCCCGCCCGACAGGTATATTCCTATCCTGTAAGGAAATCTATTAAAGGGTTATCTATCTCAAGGAAGATCGTGGGCTATTGAGTCTAAGGTTTTAAACTTAAAATCCCTATGTCTAGTTCATTTTAAATTTACCTAATCAATTTTATTAATGGCCAATTAATAAAAAGCATTAAGATTAAAACTCAATAAATAAATCTATAAATTACCCAAACTATAATCTAACCCTTATAAACCGGTGATATTGAAATTCATCACAACCCCAAATAACTAATTTAGTTACAACACATAACTAGGGCTAGTAACAACTGAAAAGTAAAAGACATAAAGTAAAAATGCTGAAAAGTAAATTACAATAAAATGCTAAGGTAAAAGGAATTACTTTTACTACTACTAATTTAGATATCTCCCATAAAATAATATATAAACTTGTGATAATATTACCAACCGACCAATCTGGCGGTATCCTGATTAAGTCAAATTAAGTCCAACCAGCCATTAAGGCGGTACCATAATTAAATTACCAACCGACCAATATAGCGGTATCCTTTGATTAGTCAGGTTAAACCAGATAAATTAATTGCCAACCGACAAATATAGCGGTATCCCTTTTAAGTCAGTATTTTAAATAGTAAATATATTATTTTTAAGGGAGATTAATCTAAATAGTAACAGTAAAAGAATTACCTTTTACCCTAGCTGGGAAATTACTTCCTCATGAATAGTAAAAACTGTAAAAAGTAAAAATTAAATTACTACTATTACAAAACGTAATTAAAATTAATTACAAAACTAAAAATTGAAAAAAAACTAAAAAACTAAAAAAACTAAAAACTCTAGAGAGAGAAACTCTCTCTTTAGAAAGAATTTAAGAGAGAGGAAGGTGTAACAAAATCTGAAATTTCGCGCTGAATTTATAGGCGCGGATAGGGTCTGGGCGTCGCGACGCCAAGCCAGCGTCGCGAAGCTGGAACAGTTCGACGTGGTACGCTGAGGAGGCGACACGTGGTAAGGCGGCTGACTGTTGACGCGACACGTGGCAAGGCGGCTAAGAATCAATTATTGTGATGACGTCATGCTGCCATGGCGATGACGTGGCATTACAATTGTCGGCATAATAGGATTGTGACACGTGGCGACACGTGTCACGCTGTGATTGGCTGATGCTGATGTGGCAAGTTGACTTGGTTGACCTTGTGACGTGGCTGATGATGTGGCGTGACGCATGGCAAAGTTGACTCGTTGACTGCTGACAAGGATGATGACGTGGCGACACATGGCAATGATGAGTGTCTGCAGCGTATGATTATGACACGTGGCACGGCGCATGTTAGCAGATTGTTGTGATGGTGACACGTGGCATGGCGTACGTTAGCAAAGTCAAACTTCTCAACTCTAACTTGTCGACTCGGCTCACGTTAGGCGTCGCGATGCTGGAAATTACCAAAATGCCATTTTTCGCCATTTTTCACTGTTTTGCTCCAAATCACCTCCAGAATGTCCTGAAACTTTATTTATCTACAAAATAACACAAAACACATCAAAAAATTCACAAAACTCAAGAAACTATACAAAATATTAGGTTAAATGAGTGGGAAATAGTGATATAAATACCACTCATCACACCCCCAAACCTAACATTTTTCTAGTCCTCGAGCAAAATACAGAATAAAATAACATAATAAAATTTAACTAAGCCACTTTCGTAGGGATCACGGTTGCATTTAGCATATGCAACAAGCCTCTAAACCCCTAGGTGTCCCTAGTGGACGAGTTGTAGTCTCGTGAGGGTTTACAGCAATGATACCCACAAACATTTTACAAAAGTAAAAAGGTATTAAAACTAATGCACACAAAAGCAAAAAGACAAGCGAAAAGAGAATAAAGAAGTTAGTGACTAATCAGGTGAAACTTCTACTCCAAGTTACTAGTTGTTTTGTTTCTTTCTAAATTACCAAATAAGTAAATTCTCCGATTATTTTCACCATTCTCCATATACACAGCCAGCATAATATTAATCAACTCATTTTTTCCCACAACAGTCACAAGTGCAGTTGATAAGAGAGTAATATTTTTGTCCTAAAATTCTATCAGATTTCACACCTTTTTGCAGCAATGGAATAAATTTTTCTGATTTTTCTGATTTTTTTTTTTTTTTTTGCTTTTTCTGAATTTTGACTTTTTATTTATATACAATACCTTCCGTCTATGTAGCGAGCTTTGGGTAGGTGGCTCCCAAACCAGTTGGCTTTAGGGCACCAGGTGTTAAGACACCTCTACGGACTTAATTACCCAGACTTCAGATATAAATATATTTTTTGTAGCATCTTCGATCCATGTAGCGAGCTTTGGGCCAGTGACTCCCAAACCAGTTGGTTTTAGGGCACTAGGTGTTAAAACACCCTTACAGACTTAATAACCCGGATCTTAGATACTTTATTTTTTTGTACATCAGATTTTTTTTTTTACTCCACTGCTTTTTAAGATGCTTCCTCCAATTGAACTAGAGCACTGAATATTACAAACTTTTCAATTTTATCTCATGTCTGTATATTACTATATATGTTGATAATACCTGCAAACTGAGCATATGAAGATCCATTTTAGTCAGTGTTATGGAGAAATCACAAATTAAATAATTCAAAAGGAAATAAACAAAAGTTAACTTGTTTCAAAATAGGTTTTGAGATACGTATCAGGAGTGGGAACTCCTTACTCAGCTACCTCTTACCAATTTAACCTTTTTTAGTCAAAATAAAAACATAAAAACACAAAATATTTTTGTAATTTTGAAAATTTTTCAATTTTTTTTTTTCAAAAAATTTTGGACTAAAAATAAAAACAATACAAACAAGTACTATTAACTATACCTCACCCCCAAACTTAAATGAGACATTGTCCCCAATGTCTTAAACAATAGAAGAAGAGTTTAGAAGATAATACCTGGTTAACTGAAATTTTACAGGAAAAATTATCGATTAAGATTTATGTCCAAATTACGATTCTTACCACGATCGCTATTTGACCATTTTTTTTTAGTAAAAAGTTTGACAGAATCACCTCTGTTTTTCCACAAATCCTCAACAACACAAAATACTCAATCACGAAACACTCCAAATATCAATCTTTCTCCACACTTCACCCCCAATTATTACGAATCAATTTGTCAAATATCAACACTTCGCAATTTCAATTCTCGCAATACCAAGTCATAATCAACCAAATCACCGAATTCAATCCCAATTACCAAATCAAATTTTTATCAAATCATTACCGTAATTTCAGTTTTGATTTTGGCAGTGGAGGATACGGATCGGTTTGGACTTGGGTTGATTTGCTGCTTCTCGGTTTTGGTTGTGGGTTCGGCAAAGGTGGCTCTTGGTTGGTACAGGTGCGGCGAATAGTGGATGGTTCGGCAATGGCTTGGTGCGATGGGGGTTTGGCTAGGGTCGTTGGTGGCTCGGTTTTGATGGTTCATGGCTTCTCGGTTTGGTCTCAGGTGATGGTTTCTGGTTTCGGCTGCTGTTTGGGTGGTGATGGCTGGTATGGTCGATGATGATGGCTCGGTTTTGACTCGGCGAAAGAAGGGCTCGGTCACGGCAAGGGTGGCTCATGGTGGTTGTTGATGCGTTCGGCGATTGGGTTGCTGTGGAGGTTCTCGGCTTTTGCAGTTTCGGTGATGGTGATTGATTTCGAAGAAGAAGATGATGATGGGTTTGATAGATCTCGGTCAAAGGCTCGGTAAAGGCTTGGTGTTTGACTTGGCGAAGGTTGCGGCTGTGGATCTCGGTGGTGAGGCTCACGGTGGGGATGGATGCTCAGCTGGCTGGATCGTGCGTGGTGGGTGGTGGCTCTCGGTTTGGTCTCTGGTCTCAGTTAGGGATGGGGTTTTGCTCGGTGGTGAGGCTATGGTGAGTCTCGGTTTTGAGGTGATGGTTGGTGGTTGGTGGTGATGATTCGGCTTCTGGTCTCTGTTGGGTTTGACTCTGTGGCTGTTGAGAGAAGAATAAGATAAATGAAATTTGTCTTGGTGGCTGCCCATTTTTAGACCTGTAATCGTACCAGCGTCGCAACGCTGAAGTTGGCCGTGCGTCGCGACGCTAGGTATTTTTAGGTATTTTTTTTTTGGCAAAACCTAGTCTTGCGACGGATAAATCCATAGGGACGCGTCTCAATAGCTGAATCCTTACTCTGCCGTCTCTTCTGGATTGACTTTGTATCTTCGTGATTTTGTCAAATTTTTATTTTGAAAATCCCGCTTGCACTGGCTTGCTTTGTCCTGAAAAATTCCGTTTTTATTTTTCCTGCAAAACTAACACACAAAATTAAAAAGTTCACACAAAATAAACAAATTACAACAAATTGCATGGGTTGCCTCCCTGCTAGCGCTAAATTTTTCGTCTTCAGCCAGACGTGACTGAAATTCATCTGTTAAGGAGGTTTCAATGTCGTTTTGGATGTCCGATTAAAGATAATCTCGTGAGCGTTGCTTTTGAAGGGTCTCTTTCAACGGTAAAGTGGCAAAAAGAATTTTGTTCTATTCAGTGCTTGTGCCACCTTTTTGCTCATTGTTGCTCCAGTGATTCCTGCAAAGAAAGAAAGAAAATCAGGAGGTCTCATATGGTGCTTGACTTGGAATGGAAGTTCCATTCTGTCAAGCTTCTGGGTGATATCTTTGATTTGTACTCCCCAAAACAGCGATGTTTCTCCTGAATGCTTTGGATCTTTATTAAGGTCAGACATTTGCTCCTCTATTTGCTCTGCTTCTTGTTCCACATTTTCTTCACAGATGTATTATAAAATTTTTGTATTCAGCTCTTCATCTGTCATCTGTGAAATACATGCTTCAAAATTGTCAACCTGAGGATGCAAAGATGTTTCTGACATTAGGTTTTCATCCTCTGATACGATTGGAATGGATGGTTCAGATAGATCTTCTTCAAACATCATGGTAAAACATGCTCCAAGATCTTCATTTTGAGGATTGAAAGTTTGATCCTCCATTGTTGGTGCAGTTGGTACAAATAGATCAGCTTCATCGTCGTCAGAATCTGAATAATAAAAGTCAAATTGAGACTTTGCCGGTTCGGGCTCCTGAACTCATACCTCTGGTTGTTGATACTGCTCAACCTCCTCATCTGTTGAAGTGTCATTGTGAAATGATTGGTACTCGAAGGCTTCATCAGTGTCATCTGAAACCGGTCCTTGAGGTATGTAGTCCTGGTTTTTTGTGAATTGTCTCATTTGATCTGTCATCCTCTGAATGAATTCTAATTGTCTCTGAATACTTTCCAATTGATTCTGGCTTGTTTCAAGCATTGCATCCCACTCGAACATATCTTTGAGCATGTTTAACAACTGATCTTCCTCTGATGGTTCTAGTTGTTGATGAAAATCGCATATGGATGGTGGATAAGATGGAAAATGTGATGGTTTTTCATACTTTGAATGATTCTGAAAATTCTGCCACTCTGAAAGGTATATACATTGATCGCTCGGGTGGTTACTATCACATATTACACATATTCCCATTTCGTTCTGTTGAGCAAATGTGGTATTGCTTGGTTCTGGCATCCAGTGATAATTGTTGGGCTGGACAATAGGCCTCAGAAAACCGGACCGTTGCTCCCAGGGTGTATCTTCTTGTAAAGCTCGTAATCTTTCAATCTCCCAGTAGTGTTCTATTTTTCAATCACCTGAAAATACAATAAAGAAATAAAAATTACAGATAAAGATAAAGAAAATTAGATACAAGTAAATTGGATAGCTTCAAAATTAACAACTCAAGAAATATAAGTCCACGGCAACGGCGCCAAAAACTTGACCGGCGTAAACACACACGTATAACGCAAGCGCACGTATCGTTCAAGTAGTATAAAAATATCGATCCCACGAGGACTTAATTCCTACTGTTGTTATTAATTGTTGAATCAATTTATTTACAAATATCTAATTAAATGGAGAAGAGAGAGATTGTTTGTTTGTTTGGTTGAATGTGGCTTTGCTAAATAAATAAATAAAAAGACAAAAGAAAATACTAAGGAAAATACAAAAGACACAAAGATCTAGGGTTGTGATTTCTTACAATATCATTTTAAAGATGAAGTGATTATTTTGTAGTTGGGTAATACAATGATTTATTAACCTGGAACACGAAATTATGCGAAAGCATCTGTCGATGGTCAGACACAAATACCCAGTTTAACCCAATTGAACCATATGTCTATGTCAACCAAATTGTCTGGATTCATTAAGTTTAAGTTCCAATTATGGCTACCCCCGCCCGACAGGTATATTCCTATCCTGTAAGGAAATCTATTAAAGGGTTATCTATCCTCAAGGAAGATCGTGGGCTATTGAGTCTAAGGTTTTAAACTTAAAATCCCTATGTCTAGTTCATTTTAAATTTACCTAATCAATTTTATTAATGGCCAATTAATAAAAAGCATTAAGATTAAAACTCAATAAATAAATCTATAAATTACCCAAACTATAATCTAACCCTTATAAACCGGTGATATTGAAATTCATCACAACCCCAGATAACTAATTTAGTTACAACACATAACTAGGGCTAGTAACAACTGAAAAGTAAAAGACATAAAGTAAAAATGTTGAAAAGTAAATTACAATAAAATGCTAAGATAAAAGGAATTACTTTTACTACTTCTAATTTAGATATCTCCCATAAAATAATATATAAACTTGTGATAATATTACCAACCGACCAATCTGGCGGTATCCTGATTAAGTCAAATTAAGTCCAACCAGCCATTAAGGCGGTACCATAATTAAATTACCAACCGACCAATATAGCGGTATCCTTTGATTAGTCAGGTTTAAACCAGATTAAATTAAATTGCCACCGACCAATATAGCGGTATCCCTTTTAAGTCAGTATTTTAAATAGTAAATATATTATTTTTAAGGGAGATTAATCTAAATAGTAACAGTAAAAGAATTACCTTTTACCCTAGCTGGGAAATTACTTCCTCATGAATAGTAAAAACTGTAAAAAGTAAAAATTAAATTACTACTATTACAAAACGTAATTAAAATTAATTACAAAACTAAAAATTGAAAAAAAACTAAAAAACTAAAAAACTAAAAACTCTAGAGAGAGAAACTCTCTCTTTAGAAAGAATTTAAGAGAGAGGAAGGTGTAACAAAATCTGAAATTTCGCGCTGAATTTATAGGCGCGGATAGGGTCTGGGCGTCGCGACGCCAAGCCAGCGTCGCGACGCTGGAACAGTTCGACGTGGTACGCTGAGGAGGCGACACGTGGCAAGGCGGCTGACTGTTGACGCGACACGTGGCAAGGCGGCTAAGAATCAATTATTGTGATGACGTCATTGATGACGTCATGCTTCCGTGGAGATGACGTGGCGATGATGTGGCATTACAATTGTCGGCACAATAGGATTGTGACACGTGGCGACACGTGTCACGCTGTGATTGGCTGCTGCTGACGTGGCAAGTTGACTTGGTTGACCTTGTGACGTGGCTGATGATGTGGCGTGACATATGGCAAAGTTGACTCGTTGACTGCTGACATGGATGATGACGTGGCGACACATGGCAATGATGAGTGTCGGCAGCGTATGATGATGACACGTGGCATGGCGCGTGTTAGCAGATTGTTGTGATGGTGACACGTGGCATGGCGTACGTTAGCAAAGTCAAACTTCTCAACTCTAACTTGTTGACCTGGCGCACGTTAGCAGGACTCGGCTCACGTTAGGTGTCGCGACGCTGAAGGTCTTGGCGTCGCGACGCTGGAAATTACCAAAATGCCCTTTTTCGCCAATTTTCACTGTTTTGCTCCAAATCACCTCCAGAATGTCCTGAAACTTTATTTATCTACAAAATAACACAAAACACATCAAAACATTCACAAAACTCAAGAAACTATACAAAATATTAGGTTAAATGAGTGGGAAATAGTGATATAAATACCACTCATCACTCTCTGACAATTCTTATCTTTTTTTTTTGTCTGCTGATTGTTGTGACTTAATAAACATACATGGAAAATTTCATTTGCCACCCTAAACTTGTTCTTAACCACATTTTAATTCCAAATTCCACAAACTTAATAATTTAGTCCTTAATTTTCCACCCACCAAAAATAATAAAATAAAAATATGGGTAAAAGTAATTTGGGGTGTTACAACTCTCTCCCCCTTAAAAGAATTTCGTCCTCGAAATTCACATACCATAGGGTGGAAACAAATGAGGATATTTATTCCTCATGTCATCCTCAATCTCCCCAGTAGCTTCCGCTTTCGAGTGTTTACCCCATAGGACTTTCACCAAAGGAATCGTCCTGCTTCTCAGCTGTCTCAACTCTCTAGTCAGAATTCCCACTGGTTCTTCACCGTAAGTCAAGTCTTCTCTCAACTCAATCTAAAAGTAATAGTCGCATTCCTTCCAATTTTTTTTTTTTAAACCATTAAATATCACACCCGTCCCCATAAATAGGGTAGGGGTGAGACGGAGACTGGAAACTGGCAGAGTTTCCCCTGTAATATGGACTAATCCTACAAATATAAGGAAAAATCTAAACTGAAAATATCATCATAACATAGGATCTCCATGATCCAACTCAAAGGAATATCCAAAATACAATATCCTCAGTATCAAATAAAGGCTCAAATGCCTAACCAAATAACAAATTGTTCCAAGAAAAACATAACAAGGACACTCTATTGTTGGCACAACCTTTCTCTATTGGCAGGAAACGATGACGAAACAGCAGATGAAAAGGATGACCTACTAATCTGCTAAACCTGAAATGTTAAGGAAAGAGGTAAGCTCACGCTTAGTGCAATGGATCACAGCTTAGTGCCGTGGATAAACAAGTAACAAGGTGGATCGAATAAGTATTTCATACTATAAATAAGTACATAAAGCTGTAAATCAATAAATTCAACATTTACTTGAAATCATAAATCTCATTTCTCATAAAACTCATACTGCTCAAGAATACTCTGAATAATAAAGCTGTTTATTCATCTATATGCACACTCTCGTGAAAATACGGCAAAGCTGTCAACATGGGGCATCCCCACGGCAATAACTGGCATCCGGAGCAAAACTGGCAACATGAGACCTCATCTCACGGCAAATAAATTGGCACATATATGTACACGGGGTGCATCCTAACATCCATGCTCATATATCTCAAATCATGCAAGTTTCTCATATATCACAAACACATGATTTCAACATAATCAATATTAGATCCATACCTTATAGCAAAAATATAAACTTTCTAAAAACAAACTCATTTAATGCATTACCTTAAAATTCATTTAAGAAAACATACATACTATATACTTTTGAAAACATCAATGTTACAGGCTTCTCCACGCACCTGGAGAGCTGAATACAGATAAATGAACTAGGCAGCAGGACCGTCCCTGCTTACGGTATCACGATCACCTAAAAGACAAAAGAATTTACTATAAGGAACATAATCCTAACTAGAATAGACGAAAGAATATGTAAGAAACGTGGTTCGGTCGCTCTCACAAACTTAACGAAATTTACACGAAAATTAAGATTTGGAGGTCCGTTACTACTCGGAATGGTCTGAAAATCACGGAGGAGACTCGAGAAGTCGGCGGCAGAATTCTGCCTGGCTCATAGGGTTCACGCGCCTCCCCTTCTGTCTGCGCATGGGCCTCATGCGCCGCCACATGAGGAGCATGTGAGCGCCAAACTCCAGCCAGAATCTGGATTTTCCGGTGGCCGTAAGTTCGTCTCCCCTTCCCGGTTCTAATGCCACTGACGGATCGTCGATCGGAGTTTCGGATCAACGGAAAATCGAGAAAAACCACAAAAAGTTTCTTACCGGGATTTCTACGAAAATTTGGGAGTTTCCCGAGATGAAATCACCACCAAAATGATCCTCTCGTCGAGATCTACGCTTTTCCTTAAAGGCTCGGTCGCGATTTGAAGACGGATCGACCGGATCGGGACCAAAACTTCTTTTTCTTCTTTTTCTCTTTCTCTCCCTCACGTCTGCTCTCTGACACTTCTTATCTTTTTTTTTTGTGTCTGCTGATTGTTGTGACTTAATAAACATACATGGTAAATTTCATTTGCCACCCTAAACTTGTTCTTAACCACATTTTAATTCCAACTTTCACAAACTTAATAATTTAGTCCTTAATTTTCCACCCACCAAAAATAATAAAATAAAAATATGGTTAAAAATAATTTGGGGTGTTACATGGATCAAGTAAAAGAACACATTGAGAGAGTTATGAGAAAAATATCTTCCCACATCAGCTGAGATGAACAATTAAACTCAAAATATAAGCACTGGACATCCCTCAACTCTCAAGCTAGCTTTTGAGTTGAGTTGGATCCATGAATTTCAACACAAGAGTACACAAATAAGGTCGCCAATAATAAGGTATAGTACCAAAATTCATCTAAAAGGTTGATGCCTCTAGAAAGGCTATCAATTAATTTAACAACCTGAGAATGTCATTGAAGCAAAAATAGATATTATTGTGACACATCCATAAAATCTACCATAAAAACACCTACATGATGAAATGTTTTGACAACTTCCACCAACCACAACCAGAGATGTTTTGTTCTTTGTACTCAATGAAACACATAAACAACCAAGTCTATTCTTTCGCTATTGAATAACCATGTGAACTTGAAGCCGTACCATGGCCAACTTGTATATTTAAAATCCTTTTCATATTTATTTTTGGGGAAAAATGGTTCAGAAGAATGTCTACAAGTTAGAACTTGAAAATATATGAAATGTGGTAAGTTGTGAGGTATATCTAGAATACCAATGACATCTCAAAAAGAGCATCCAATACTTAAAATTAAAACACTAAATTTAAATAGTGAACTTTCTCTCAGAGTAAGATTGGCCTCAGGATGAAAAACAGAAAGAGCACTAATGGAACTGACAAGTACTCCCATTGGGTGTGCATTATGAGGCATTGCCTGGATAATATCCTACAAAACAGATGCAAGCACCACTAACTAGTCAGATGTACTATTCAATTTATGCAGAAAATCACATCCTTATTAGAATATCATATCCATCGCTGGGAAAACGTAAATATTGGAATTTTCTAAGCTTCCCAAGATCATTTCAAGCATTGAAAATACATATGAATATAATCAACGAAGTTGCGGAATACTTACATCGATCGGTTGAGCGACGCGGTGGGCAAAAAAAAAACTTTTTCTACCCTTTGGACCTCTCGGCAGTGAGCTGCACTGGTTCCCTTGGATTCGGCCATGGTGGTTCTTCGTCAAGCTCCAAGCTTTGTCAAATGATCCCAAGCTCATGGGTGGACTTCCCTATCACCTTCGTATGTCTCTCGGAGTGCTATCTCTTGATGATTTTGCCACAAAATTACCACATTTTGCTTCCCATCATCCACGGTTTTGCCATAAAACAGAAGAAGGAAATGCCTCTAAGGCCGAGAGAGAGAGAACATAATTTCGCTCCAAAACGTGAACCAAGAGAGAGAAAAGAAAAATGTGTAATGTTTTATTAATTTCCAAAATCAATTAACATTTACCATTTTTCAATTTTCTAAAAGTCAAAAGCAACTATGCCAACAACTTCCATCATTCACATCAATCAATGAATAGTGACTGGCGTCAATCACTCAAAGTGAAAGAGATCTATCACTTGATTGACGAATGATGTGACACTAGATGCGACTAGCGATTTGACACTTGATTTGACTTGCGTGCCCCACTCGAATTCGAAATACGAATGTGCTCGCAAACAATCCCAGGCTCGGGTTCGCTAATTCCAAATTAACGAATTTTCCGTTGCGACGCAATTAAATG
This sequence comes from Zanthoxylum bungeanum, assembly GCA_019454045.1. Taxonomy (NCBI): domain Eukaryota; kingdom Viridiplantae; phylum Streptophyta; class Magnoliopsida; order Sapindales; family Rutaceae; genus Zanthoxylum; species Zanthoxylum bungeanum. Next base: position 32,426 of record SKCR01035674.1, on the reverse strand, counting down.
ATTATGCATAGCGAAATCACTATTCACGTCGCTAACGAATTAATTCTAAATTAACTCTTTCGCCCGAATTAAAATCTAATTTTAATTATGCGTCGAAATCCAATTTCGTTTAATATATCAAATATATTAATTAATCGATTAATTCCTAATTAATCGTTATCTCTATTTAATTGATATTTTATCCCAGATAAAATATCTCCGTAATTAATCCCATATTAATTTTCTCTCTCGTCTAATTAATCCCAGATTAATAAAGTGTGAGTCATACGTCATTGGTGAATCATCGTGAAGCGACCAATGAGATCCCCGGATATGTTGGCAGTAAATTCGGTCGTCGGACTATCCGAACACGTAAGTACCTAGTACTACGTTTGTACCGATTTACAAGACAAGGTTGGTTTCTAGCAAAGCGCCATGCCTACCCAATTCTCCAGAAATATCCTTATAGGAATATAGTGATCGATATCAAGCGTAGTATATATAATATTGCGTATGTCGATCCAGTATCAGATGATCACGTGCTAGGCCTGGGGCTGGAATTGTGTCTGCCCCGTACGGAGCACATGTCGGATGTCTGGTAACTAGTCTCTATTATCGGATAAACATGACCTTGTCATTTATCCCGATGACTGCAGTACATAAGAGTACTAGTACCGTATCCTACGTGACCATCATCTCCATATGACTGAAGTGATACTTCCGTCTTGACATCACACCCAACACACTACGATTCTCAATATACCCAGCAGAGGCGTATATAGAACCTGTTAAAGCCCTGGACGACCAAAACCAAAGCATATTGATTGTCGCAAGTATTAGCGGTGCAAGTCTCAGGTTAAGACCAAATACACCTACCCTGATTTCGGACTTCCATAGAAACATAGTCATACTACCAATGGAATTCCGAGGGGGTCTATCCAGAGCGAAGCTGTTTCCTGTACCATCGGTAAAACACAACCTCCTATTACACTTATATGAGTATCATATACCCAAATATATAAGAACTATGCCGGTGTGCCCTCACAACGTGCACAAGTGTAATACTAGTCTTTTGTGCATTATCGATGTCCAATCTCGATAACACTATGACTAGGGATATTCAATGATTTATCCTTCGTGGATTGATACTGTCTCATATCATTCTCAATCCAAGAACAAATCATAGGGACCTCCAATCATTTATATATCTTAGTGATCTAATCACAAATGATAAGAGAGCAATCTCCTTTGTCACATAGTTAATTTTTACAACAACACCATGATCTGTACAAATAGTGACGATATCGGTGATAATTGTCCAACAATCTCCCACTTGGCCTATAGCCAGTCACTCGAGTGTCTGACACCCGAACTATGTACGGTTGGCTCAAACTGCTGAGAAGGTCTTTCGTCAGCGGATTTTCATGATTATCATCTGATGCGATTTATCCGATCATCACATCGTCACGATGTATGATCCGAACGAATCAGAAGAATATCGAAGTATGTATCTGGATCGTTGATGAGACCGTTAATTCTTTAGCATGTGCTGAAGCCTAGCTCAGCTATTAACAGAATGATATCTAATCTAATTAGATTTGTTATCGACCTAGAAGGCTTCTATTGCTGCCTCAGCTGCAGCAATAACCCGCATTTGTTGTTTATTCGGTAACAGTATCTTGCTTGGAAGATTTCCAGCTCACTGTTCCGTTATTCAAACTGTATAGTACCGTTTGCGACTTATAATCGTTTTATCGGTTTAGGAAACTTGCTACAGTGATCCCAGTCACTTCAAGTTCTCCATCTCCATAGTATAAGACAGTATCCTTAGTTCTCTAAGATACTAATGGATGTTCTTAATATCAATCCAGTGACTATCACTAGGATTGACCTGATTGTGAATTCATATGCTTAAAGCATATGAGACACCAGGTAACGTACATTTTTCAATGTACGAATTCTCGGAGAGTTTTCATGAAAGCCAAGCTTTCACCGATTGTATTATGAGAATATCATTTCCAAGAAATGACATATTATCATTATTTATAGGACAGACACTGTCAGTGCTCTCCCACTAACCTCCTTATATACACAAGAATCATTTCGTTTTGAATTAAATCATAAACTATTATGATTACATCAAAATGACAATTCCAAGAACCTAATGATTGCTTCAATCCAAACATGGATCGAATAACCCGTAAACCTTGTTTGCTAGTTTTGGTACGACAAAACTGACAGGATGTTGTAAACATCCTCCAAAAGGTTTCCTTTTCAGGAAAGCGATTTTCCCGTTAAGCTGACATATTTCATAAATGAAACATGCAGCATTAGCAAGCATTATCCAAATGGATTTACCGTGGCAACAGGTAAAAGATTTCATTGTAATCAACACAATGTTGGTAACGATACCTTTCCGCTAAAAGCATAGCTTTATACATTGGTATGTTGCCATCCATGTATGTCTTCCTTGAAGACTTATATAGTACCAATAGGCACAATGCCTTCCGGTACATCAACTAGTATCCAAACTTAGTTGGTATACATGGAATCCATTTCAGATTCATGGCACTTTTCCATATTATGGAGTCGATACCTTGTATCACTTTCTCATACGTAGTCAGTTGGTATACCTCAATAAGATTGACATCTTTATGAGGTGAGATCAGAAACCCATACCCCAGGTTGTTTTCTGACTCTCTCCGACATACGCGGTTCATGTGTATTCTAAGATTATTAGTATAGTTTCATCATTGATGAACTATTTATGTGTTCCATTAAGGATCTGTGCCAGGAATAGTATTACTCCGATTTTCATCGAGTTTTACTATCCTCCCACTTACCACTGCATATATGTATTCCTCTTAGGAAAACCGCATGGCGAGCAACAATTAAATTATTCTCTTGTGAGTTGTATAAGTATTATACTTCGGTATCCCTATGATAACCTACAATTGGCACTTATCCAATTTGGGTTCTAGTTTGGTATCATCCAAACATATGCCTAGCATACCCAAATATTCAGGAATGAGAAACCCGATTTCTTTCCTGTTCATATCTAATATGATATCTGTCAAACAGATTTTTATGGAACCTTATTCAAAATAAGTTCTGCACTGTTTATGCGTATCCGTTGAAGGAAATGGTAGCTCAGACCGACTCATGATTAACCTTATCATGTCCAACAAAATTCGGTTACTCTATTCGGACACACCGTCAAAATGACGTGTTCCGGGAGGATTCCTATTTGAAAGAATACTATACTCTTTCAAGTATATTAGAAACTTATTGCTTAAGTATTTTCCATTACGGTCTTACCGTGACGGTTTAATACTTTAGTCGATCTGTTTGTCTATTTCATGTCGAAACTGTAAAAGTTTTCAATTTGTGTTCTTCAAAAGAAACACATAACCATAACGCGATGCCACATCCGTAAAGGTCACGAAATATTCATATCCACCTCTAGCCTAGCTAGACATGGGCCCACTTGATTCACTATGAACTAGGGCTAACAGATCGATGGCACTTACACTTTTACCGAGTAAATGCGTTTTAGGCACTTTGCCTAATAAGCTAGATTCGTAGACTTTATTTGAATGTGATCAAATCAGTCCTAGTACCCACTCTTCGAAAGTGTGGATATACGATTCTTGTTTAATTGTGTCCCAGACAACAATGCCACATTTAAGTTTCTTCTGATCAAATCAGTTTGAGCTATTTGTTTGTCATGTGATATGTTTGAGATTTATTTATATTCAAAATATAAATGATGTTATTCACATCTAATGTGTTTATCTCAATATCATCTTTATATAATAAAACACTTTAGTGTTCTAGAATATAAAGGTATACCCGCAACGGGTTAAACCCCGATATAGAGATAATATTTCTAGTCAAACTAGTTACATTATAACATTTTCCTAATTTAAGTACACACCCAAAGGGTAGTTCCTAAAATTAGGTATCTACGGTTAAAACAGCGACTTTCGTCCCGTTTCCAGTTCGCAGATTAAATCTCAACTGAAGTCAGTATTCTGCTCATAGCAGATTCTGCACATCAGTATATATTTATGTATCACACTAAGTATTTAAAATCCAATTTTAATACTAGTAGTGAACATAAATATGACAAACATATTTGAAGTCAGAGCCTTGCTCCGTCTTCAATTCCTTCATGTCTGCCTTGTCCAAACGGCAGTCATGCTTCCGCGATCCCGTTTGCCATAATTTAGGCATACATTTTGGGATATGTCCTTTTATCTTTCTAAAAAATTATAATGATTTTGCCTTTGCCCTTTTCAACATTCCAGAAGCCTTTGGCCAAGCCTTGGGTTTCTAGAATATTGAAGTAAGGTGTGCCTTGCACTTCTTGCCTTATTGCAATGTTTGGCTTTGTCTCCTTGAGAATAGCCATTAACTCTCCAAGAGTTGTGTATTGCAATTTGAACTTCTAAGATCTAATTATAGATCTATGAAGATCCTTCAATTTCATTATCATACTTTAAGGATCTAATCCTTAGTTCTGATAAAGAAATTAAGGAGTCATTTTGACAAGTTTAATGGATTAAGCATTTAAGTTATCATCACATGAATCTTCCCAAGATCATGCTCTACTACTTGCTTAACTCTGGGCTTAGGCCTAATATGTTATTTTATCAAATAAAGTAACTTATTAGTTTCCAGGACCATCCTGAAATAATTCCCAATTTTGAAAAATTAAATCATTTAAATACATTTTCCATAGGATTATGTTTTAAATGCTAATCTTTCAATTTTATCTTGATTCTAATAGTCCAACTATTTAATCAATGATTTTTGTACTATTTATTATAATGATTACTATAATCCAATTATATAATCAATTATAATTTAATAGGTTGAATACAATCCAACTGTTAATTAAAACAACAATTTAAATATTAGTCCAACTAACATTTAATATATTTGACGAATGATATTTGATTTGAGCGCGTATGGCAAGTAATTAAACGAATATTGCAAATTCAATTCTTGCCTCCCACTAATTTTCGGCGAGCCTCTAACCCTCTGTTGAGTACTCGGGAAACCGTGTTTCCTAGTGGCTAGGATCCCGTTAAATATCACACAATCTTGACTTTGGCCAACAAACTGTATGATAATTAACTAGGTAGATCTCTAAGATCAATTGGATTCAATCCAATTCCTAGATCCAGTAGGGGGACATCCAAATCTGAAACATTTATCTTATATATGCCAATATATCCAATATATTACCTAACATTTTTCCTCTGAATCAACTAAGCCTTGGTTTTGGTACAACAAACTTAGTGATCCCAGTTAAGTGGAACCCATTGACCATGGAAAGCTTCGTAATCAATGTCGATGGACAAGAAGTGGTCTTGACTTTGGCCAACAAACCACAACTTGGACAAGACAATGATATGGAACAAAGCTCTCGTGATTCAAACACATCCTCGACGGACAAAGGCCTTGATTTTGGCCAACAAACCAATGCCAGTCTTAGATCTTGAGTAAGAATCACTCAATGGAAGGAAAAACACTTAATATTTGTGAGGGTTTTTCGCGTGCAAATTGGCAACCAATTTATTATCTTTGTTAAGGTCTCATCATCATACACCCTTAAACATGCATTCTAAACACATAATAAAGCGCATATGAATAAAATAATAATGATATGCGGATGGATACTTTACACATTGATCCTAGATCATATCTCTCCATTTCCTCTCTCCCGCTAGCACAAGTATTTGCTTCTACCCGTTACACTACACTTCTAAAGAAACCTCATTTACATTGAGGAGAATAGGTGAGAAGAGAATACAAAGAGTAAGGAGGTAATAAGGCTGGACACGCAGGTCCAATTAATAAATTCCAAATTTATTACAACAATTTCTAAAATTGCCCCACCCATCTAATATCCATCTGATATACATTATTCATGCATCGCAACCATGTATTCACACAAGCATGTTATCAATCAATCTAATCAAATTAATTAATCTGATAATTAATGACCATCCAATGTTCAAACAACGATTAGATTTTGCGCGAGTCAAACTCGTTTTTGCGAATAAGTACTCAAATCACGAATTCTCGAATTAAATTAAACTACATAATTAAATCCAATTCAATTTGTATTTAATACTAATTCACTATTTAATTCCAAATTAAATATTACACTTTATTAATAAACTTTTACGACTTAAATTCCAAATTTAATCATTACGGGTCTCAAAGCCCGATTAATATCCAATATTTATTTAATTAAAGTCCAATAGGCTTTTAATTAATTTCTTAAGGCGTGGACTTTTGGTCAACTTGGGTCAAACCCAATAACCAAAGCCCAATCCGGGAATACCCCCTAAGCCTAGAAATCAATTTTGGCACATTAGGCCCAATTAAACTTTAAAAGGTCCATTAGTCGCATTTGGGCTTTATGGAAGCGTTTTTGGGCCCAATTGGATCCAACCAATTTAGCCTAAACCCAACTTAGTACAACCAAGCCCAATAAGCCCATTTACAACATTACAAGCCCAAATCCAATTTAAGCCTAATATAATTAAATTACAAAAAAAATCCAATTTCACAATTTAATTACATAAAGTGTATATCATAACTAATTACCCATATCAGTGAATACATGGTTGCTCAACCTTGCTCATAGATACCATTATTGGAATTTTCTAAGTTTCCCAAAATCATTTCAAGCATTGAAAATACATGTGAATACAATCAACGAAGTTGCGGAATACTTACATCGATCGGTTGAGCGACGCGGTGGGCAACAAAAAAATCTTTTTCTGCCCTTTGGACCTCTCGGCAGTGAGCTGCAATGGTTCCCTTCGATTCGGCCATGGTGGTTCTTCATCAAGCTCCAAGCTTCGTCAAATGATCCCAAGCTCATGGGTGGACTTCCCTATCACCTTCGCATGTCTCTCGGAGTGCTAGATCTTGATGATTTTGCCACAAAATCATCACACTTTGCTTCCCATCATCCACGGTTTTGCCCAGAAAACAGAAGAAGGAAATGCCTCTAAGGCCGAGAGAGAGAGAGAAAGCATAATTTGGCTCCAAAACGTGAACCAAGAGATAGAAAAGAAAAATGTGTAATGTTTTATTAATTTCCAAAATCAAATAACATTTACCATTTTTCAATTTTCTAAAAGTCAAAAGAAACTATGCCAACAACTTCCATCATTCACATCAATCAATGAATAGTGACTGGCGTCAATCACTCAAAGTGAAAGACATCTATCACTTGATTGACGAATGATGTGACGCTTGATACGACTAGCGATTTGACACTTGATTTGACTTGTGTGCCGCACTCGAATTAGAAATGCGAATGCACTCGCAAACAATCCCGGGCTCGGGTTCGCTAATTCTAAATTAACGAATTTTCCTTTGCGACGCAATTAAATGATTATGCATAACGAAATCATTATTCACGTCGCTAACGAATTAATTCTAAATTAACTCGTTCGCCCGAATTAAAATCTAATTTTAATTCCGTGTCGAAATCCAATTTCGTTTAATATATCGAATATATTAATTAATCGATTAATTCCAAATTAATCGTTATCTCTCTTTAATTGATATTTTATCCCAGATTAATTTTCTCTCACGTCTAATTAATCCCAGATTAATAAAGAGCGAGTCAAATGTCATCGGTGAATCTTTGGGAAGCGACCCATGAGATCCCCCGATATGTTGGCAGTAAATTGGTCGTCGGACTATCCGAACACGTAAGTACCTAGTACTACGTTTGTACCGATTTATAAGACAAGGTTGGCTTTTAGCAAAGCGCCATGCCTACCCAATTCTCCAGAAATATCCTTACAGGAATATAGTGATCTATATCAGGTGTAGTATACGTAGTATTGCGTATGTCGATCCAGTATCGGATGATCACGTGCTAGGCCTGGGGTTGGAATTGTGTCTGCCCCGTACGAAGCACATGTCGGATGTCTAGTAACTAGTCTCTATTATCTGATAAACATGACCTTGTCATTTTATCCCGATGACTGCAGTACATAAGAGTACTAGTACCGTATCCTACGTGACCATCATCTCCATATGACTGAAGTGATACTTCCGTCTTGACATCACACCCAACACACTACGATTCTCAATATACCCAACAGAGGCGTACACAGAACCTGTTAAAGCCCTGAATGACCAAAACCAAAGCATATTGATTGTCGCAAGTATTAGCGGTGCAAGTCTCAGGTTAAGATCAAATACACCTACCCTGATTTCTGACTTCCATAGACACATAGTCATACTACCAATGGAATTCCGAGGGGGTCTATCCAGAGCGAAGCTGTTTCCCATACCATCGGTAAAACAAAACCTCATATTACACTTGCATGAGTATCATATACCCAAATATATGAGAACTATGCCGTTGTGCCCTCACAACGCGCACAAGTGTAATACTAGTCTTTTGCGCATTATTGATGTCCAATCTCGATAACACTCTGACTAGGGATATTCAATGATTTATCCTTCGTGGATTGATACTGTCTCATATCATTCTCAATCCAGGAACAAATCATAGGGGCCTCCTATCATTTATATATCTTGGTGATCTAATCACAAATGATAAGAGAGCAATCTCCTTTGTCACATAGTTAATTTATACAACAACACCATGATCTGTACAAATAGTGACGCTATGGGTTATAATTGTCCAACAGTAAATTCATGTAGTAATGCTCATCCTCATGTATCATACAAACCAAGACTCCAAACAAAACAAAAATAAAATAAACGATAAAAACTAACCAAAATTGCCTGCGGCACAGCGGAATGCTGAGACACAGCAACTTCCATATCTTCCAACTGACTTTCAGAAGGCAAATTCTCATACACTGGAAAAGGGAATACGATTTAATCCAACATAACATATACCTCACTATGTAAACCAAATTAGTCAACAAAAAAAAATCTATAATGATGAAGATGCAATAAACGTTTATTTATTTCAGTTGAAAAAATTATAAAACTCACTCAAAAGATAAGCAACTTCCAAGAAAGAAATGGACTATGCTATTTCCTTAATAGTATAGCCTCTGTATCTAAGGATACCCTCATCTCCATCTATATAACAAATTGATGATCTCATCGGCGCCGTGTTCAAGTACCCCGGATCATACAGTTTCAATCCATTGTCATTCTTTCATGTTGTTATCTATAAATTTAAATCCACCAAATTTAAAAACAAAAATAAACATATAAGTGAAAATTCTTTTTTTAAAAATACTCATTGCATTGTTATTAATTTTCAGATCTGGAACCTTCTCGTCAAAGGCCATAGACATCTCGTCAAAAGCCACATACTGTTAGCAAAACAATCGCATAATGAATTTTGATGATTCAACAAGAGTGAAGTCTTTGACGCACAAAAGTAAGACATTACAAAAAGATGTCGAAGCACACGATAATGAAGAGCGAAGAATGTGAAGACTTGCATACATTGAAGATTTTATATGAAGTCTTAGCTTAGGGCTCTAATTATAATGTGATTTGAATATTCAAGTGCCTATGCTCATAGGAAACATGAACATTCACTTAGATGCATTATGTTCATGTACAAAATGCATTAAAACCTTCATACTTGCATTTTTGGTATAGAGACCGGCATACCGGTCCCCTACCAGTGTCCATACCGATGAGATGCTGAGTTTTGCATGCTCACTGGAACCGCCACGGACCTTACCGGTCATATACCAGTCACCATACCGGTGAACCTATGGATTGCATGGCTATTGAAACCGGCACACACCATACCAGTCAAGCCCTTCACATTGCACAGTCACTGGAACCGGCAAGGACCATAGCGGTCCCCATACTGGTGACCATACCGATGTAATAAATATATTCTTAACGGTAATATAACCGTTGAGAGTCGTTGCAAAGCCAGACCGGCATACCGGTGTCTGGAGACCGGCATACCGGTCTCAGACAGCAAAATTGGGGAAATCTTGCATTTTATTATAAATTGAGCCCCAACTCATTTTTTCTTGGTTAGAGAACTAGGCAAACTTCATACATATTCTACCAAGGTAAAAACAATAGTGTTTCTAAACCTTCATATTCATAAACATTCATTCATCAAGCTCACACACACTACACCTTCATATACATTTGTAGCGAGCTTAGATAATTTGGGTAACCAACTCACACAATCTTCTTTATCATTGTGAGTGCTCAAGTGTGTTTACAAACTTCTTATACAAAACACTTGTGGTTTGTGAAATCCCATTGTTTGGGTAATTGTAAAGGTTCGTGAGCGCGCCTACATAGAAAATTCATTGTAAAGGTTTGAAGTGCACCTTGCGTAAAACTCTTAGTTACGAGTGAGCCACGGCAAAAACTCGGTTCATAGTGAAAAGCTTCAAGCGCGGCTTGGGGGAGTAGACGTAGGTATTGTTGGCCGAACCACTATAAATCTCGGTGTCGTTTTCTCTATCCCTTAATCTCTTTACATATTGCAAGTTTTATTTATTGCATGGTTATATATTAGAAACTTGCATATAGGTTGTTTATTACAATAGAGAAAATTGACCTTAAGCATTAATTGGTAAAAGAGCTTAAAATTGACAAAGATTTTTAATTCCGCATATTTTAGCCGTAACCCAATTCACCCCCTCTTGGGTATAGAGTTTGGTTTATCGCTAGTGCTTGTAGGGAATTTCAGTTGGTATCAGAGCAATGTATTCTCAACAAAGACTTAACCGTCCGAGAATAGATCATGGAATCTACAAGCAACTCATCAAATCTTGCCGAAGGATTTTCAACAACTAGACCTCCATTTTACACCGGAAACGATTACAAATATTGGAAAATGAGGATGTTGAACTACCTTCTAGCCGTTGATCCGCCATCTTAATTGGTAATTACACGGGGTGCAAAAAGGCCAACAAAGAAGGATAATAATGGGTTTGAGATTCCAAAGCCTACTCTAGAATGAGATAATGAGGATTTAAAACAACCCTCACAAAATGCTAAGGCACTCAACCAACTCCTTTGTGCTATGGATCATAGTCAAATAAACAAGCTTCCAGAGTGTGGAAACACATATGAGTTATGGAAGTCTTTGGAAATGATTAAGCCAAGTGAAGAAATCAAAGATCAACCGATTTATGTGAGAATTAGACAACTTCAAGATGGAATCCGGGGAAGAAATTGATCATATGATTTCAAGATTCACAATCATCATCAATCATTTGGGTGCCTTGGGAAAAATCATTGGGCCAATGGATCAAGTGAAGAAAATTCTTAGGTCACTTCCTAAGGAATATAGAAGCTACACCTCCTCCAATAGAGAAGCAAACAACATGAACACATTGAAGTTATATGGTTTGGTCCGGAAATTGCTTGATTATGATTTGGAGATCAAAATTGATCAAAAGGAGGAAGATGAGAAAAGAACAAGGAAAAATCTTGCCTTGAAAAAAAGAAGAAGAGATGACTCAAGCTCAAGTGAATAAGGGAGTGATTATGACTTAGCAAAAATCACCAACAAATTCAAGAAGCTCATCAAAACCGTTAAGCTTAAATGAAAATCAAAGACGGATGAAAAGAAAGAAGAAAAATGGCCACGAAATAACAAGAAAACTGTTTTCTATGAATGTAACAAGCCGGGTCATATAGCTACTGATTGCCCATTGAAGAAAATGAAAGGAAAATCCAAGAAAAAGGCATTGAAAGCTACTTCAACTTGGAGGGATAGTGACTCCAGCTCATCCGAGAAGGAAGAAGTCAAAGACAAAACAATAGCTTTCATGGCTATCGAGGATGATGATTTCTTCTTTGAAAACGAAGAAGAAGAGGTACGCAACTCTCAAGATTACAATGATTTACTTGATGCTTCTAATGGCTTAAATGAGTTGTGTGATATGCTTAAAAAGAAATTAAAATTGGTTGAAAATTAACATTCATCACTTAAAAATGATCATGCATCTTGTATGGATAAATTTCATGTTTTAAATAATGAGATTATATGCTTAAAGGCCAAACATGAAAAAGAAATTGCATGCTTAAATGATGTAAATACATGTTTAAGAAATAAAAAGCTAGAACTTGAAAATGCCATATCTAATATGCCATCTAGCTCAAAAACATGTGAATGTGAATCTATTTTGAAAGAAAATGTCTTATTAAACAAAAAAGTTTTAAAATTACAAAACATTGTTAGTAAATTCATATTGGGACAAAAAATTTTAATATGCTAATTGGATCCCAAAAATATGCATTTAAAATAGAAGGATTATGATATAAGCCTTACATTAAAAGAAAATTTTTGAATGACTATTTTGTTAAGGCATCTGAATCCCATGCTAATAGTGCTATCAATGAAAATATCACATGTCATGCATGTAATAAAAAGGGCCACCAAATTTTTGAGTGCATGAATAAGAACGTGATTAAAAATACATGGATTCCTCAAGGAATCAAGTTTAACTCCCATGGACCCAAGAAATATTGGGTACCAAAATGCACTTGATAATATTGTAGGGGGAGCTTCAGGAAAGATCTTGAAGAGAATTGCAAATTGATCCCAAAGGCCCAAAGAAATGAGAAATCACAACGGTAATAGGTAAAATCCGTATTCACGGAAACATTGGTACCGTTTCCTCTAAATTATGTGTATGCCTATTTGAAATTGGTATAAATATTTTGAAGCATACAAGTGATTAGGCAATATATTCAAACTTCTATTGGTATCGATTTTCATTTGATGTCATTAAATGCCTTAATCATAAATTTAAACCCCATTTTGCATTGAAAATGCTTTTGCCATTTAACACATTTAAATGAAAATGAAATGCATGTATATAGACATAAGTTTCCCATTGGTATAATGAAAAGCATGAATATTTGATAATTATTCAATTGGTAATCATTGGTATAAAATTTTGAGAATTACTTTATGCATGATTTCTACATCTTATGGCAAAAATGGGGAAATTAAATTTGCATATTTTTAAATTTTGGTATCATTATTTAATGCACATATTTATTGGTATCTCATTTAGATTTAAATTTTTGCTTCTCTACTTTTTGATAATGTCAAAGGGGAGAAATCATTAGAAATGAGATTAAAACTTGTTTTACCCTCACCCTTGGATTAATGGGGAGTAATTGTACTAATGTGCTTGTCTAAGTCTTATAAAGCTATTTTAAGACAATCACACATTGATGGGGAGAAAAATCGTCAACATTTGGACTCCTAGAAGCTCACAAGTTTTTAGGGGTTGCCATCATCAAAAATGGGGAGATTGTTAGCGACACAATCACATAATGGATTTTGATGATGCAGCAAGAGTGAAGTCTTCGACGCATAAAAGCGAGACATTACAAAAAGATATCGAAGCACACGATGGTGAAGAGCGAATAATGTGAATACTTGCATACATTGAAGATTTTATATGAAGTCTTAGCTTAGGGCTCTATTTGTAATGTGATTTGAATATTCAAGTGCCTAAGCTCATAGGAAACATGCACATTCACTTAGATTCATTAGGTTCATGTATAAAATGCTTTAAAACCTTCATACTTGCATTTTTGGTACATAGAACGACATACTGGTCCCTTACCGGTGTTCATACCGGTGAGATGCTGAGTTTTTCATGCTCATTGGAACCGGCACGGACCTTATCGGTCCCATACCATTGAACCTATGGATTGCATGGCTACTGGAACCGGCACACACTTTACCAGCTTCCTTATCGGTCAAGCCCTTCACATTTCACAGTCACTAGAACCGGCAAGGACCATACCGGTCCCATATCGATATATTTTTAATGGTAATATAGTTGTTGAGAGCCGTTACAAAGCCAGACTGGCATATCGATATTTGGAGACCGGCATACCGGTCTCAGACAGCAAAGTTGGGGCAGTCTTGCATTTTAGTATAAATTGAGCCCCAACTCATTTTTACTTGGTTAGAGAACTAGACAACCTTCATACATATTCTACCAATTCAAAAACATGAGTGTTTCTAAACCTTCATATTCATAAACACTCATTCATTAAGCTCACACACTGCACCTTCATATACATTTGTAGTGAGCTTAGATCACTTGGGTAACCAACTCACACAATCTTCTTTATCATTATGAGTGCCCAAGTGTGTTTACAAACTTCTCATACAAAACACTTGCGGTTTGTAAAATCCTATTGTTTGGGTAATTGTAAAGGTTTGTGAATGCGCCTATGTAGAAAACTCATTGTAAAGGTTTGGAGTGCACCTTGCGTAAAACTCTTAGTTACGATTGAGCCACAACAAAAACTCGGTTCATAGTGAGAAGCTTCAAGCGCTGCTTGGGGGAGTGGACGTAGGCATTGTTGGCCGAACCACTATAAATATCGGTGTCGTTTTCTTTATCCTTTAATCTCTTTACATATTGCAAGTTTTATTTATTACATGTTTATATATTAGAAACTTGCATATGGGTTGTTTATTACAATAGAGAAAATTGAACTTAAGCATTAATTGGTAAAAGAGCTTAAAATCGGCAAAGATTTTTAATTCCGCATATTTTAGCTGTAACCCAATTCACCCCCCTCTTGGGTATAGAGTTTGGTTTATCGCTATCTGGAACCTCCTCGTTAAAGGCCATAGACAACTCGTCAAAGGCCACAGACATCAGCAACCTGGGTTTCTTACTGCTTTGTACTTACTGCTTTGAATACAAAATAAAATCTTGATAAAATGCTTTTAAAAAAATAATTGTTGTATGATATCCCTTTTGGCATTGGCTTGCAGAAAGTAGAATCCCAGAAACCTAGAAACCTAGAGAAACGAAAATATAAGAGAAGAATAGAAAAAAGTTAATAACCTGTACAACTGCGTGGATGATGAAGAAGACTAGTTTTTGATGAAGAAGTGGTGAAGATTTCATTGATTTTGGGCAATGTGAAATTGAGTTAGGGTTTCATTTGATGAATTGATTTGTAAACAAAAATAAATATGTATGAGTTAAATTGACAGAAGAGTTGAAGTAGAAAATGAGGATTTTCGAAGAAGTGGTAAGGGATTTTGGTGGATTTCGTTTGATGCACTTTTTCTGTAAATGAAACAAAATGTTTTGGGAGATGTAGAAGACCTTGAAGATAAATGGGGGCGCCAAAATTTTTTGTCAATTAGCGGGGAAAAGAATTTCCCCACTAAAATTATATTTTTCGCCACTAAACGTAAATTTTTAGTGGCGAAATTTATTTTCACCATTAATTTCACCACTAAAATTCACCACAAAAAATACAATTTTTTTATAGTGATGACACATCATTTGTGATAAATCACTTTATATATCAAGCTTTATTGTATGCTTCACAATACTTATATTATGGTAAACTGTTACAAACTCTAATTGTATAAATTGATATATCATTATCGTACCTATTCCACATGTCTAATATTTTTTATGGAATAAAAGCAAAAATATAAAATGTAACACCCCAATGTTTTTCATCATGCCTTAATTTTCATTATTTATATGTGTGTTGGAATTTTAGGAGTAATTTGGGAATAGAAAAAAATAAAAGGAGTTAGGGGTAGAATTGACACATGGCTTTTTGAGTATAAAAAGAGGCTTGTTCCACTTTTTCTTATTGATTTTCATCGATTTCGTGGTAAGAAGCTTTCTTCAATTTTTCTCGACTTTTCGTTGTTCTGGAACTCTGATTGACAACCGTCAGTGGCATTAGCACTAGGGGAGAAGTAAGAACACAAGCCACCGAAAAATCTTGATTTTGGATGACGTGTATAGAAGCCACGATGCATGACGACCACACACGGGAGTCACAGCTTATGGAGCCCACGTACCGGACGTAATCTCTAATTGGACGGATGTTGGACCCCTTGTTGAGTTCTCCTAGAACATGCCAATGATCTATTAAGCATAAAATTTTGTGAATTAATAAAGTAAGTTGCGGAAAAATACTCACTTTGATCGGCTAAGTAGGATGTGGAGATAACAAAAGTTTTGACCTCCTTTGTGTAGTGCTCCAACCTCTCCTTTGTATGAATGGTTTAGCTCCAAGGTTGATCTTTGAATTCCAAACTCAAGGGGATAGTTTCTCTATCACCTTTGTAAACCCTTTTAAGTGCTAGCTTTGGAAGAAATTACAACAAAAATCTTCCTATGTCAAGAAGCAACTCTCGGCAATTGAAGATGAGAGGAGAGGGAAGGATTTCACGCCAAAAGCAAGAAGAGAGAATTAGTGATGTGTTTCAATTTTGTTTTATGTACATTTGATTTTAAAAATCAAAAACCATTTACAAAAGTCAAGTAGGTAAAAGTCCTTCACAAGTCTAACTTGTGTAACTTACAAGTTACCAACTAATATGCTCACTAACTTCTTTCACCATAAAGTAAATAGTTGACTTGTGATGTGACTTGATGTGGGTCCCACTTAATTCAAAATCTGAGTTGGCCCGCAAAACACATATCGGACTCGGGTTCGTTAATTCCGAATCAATGAATTTTTAGTTGCGACGTAATTAAATCAAATTTAATTAAATAATAATGCGTCGCAAAATTATTATGAAAGTCGCTCGCGAATTAATTCAAAATTAATTCGTTAGCCCGAATTAAAATCCAATTTTAATTATACTTTGAAATCTAATTTCATTTAATATATCGAATATATTATTTAATCGATTAATTTCAAATTAATTTTTCTCTCTCCATTAATTGAATTTTATCCCAGATAAATTCTTTCCGCAATTAATCCAAGATTAATTTTCTCTCGCTCATAATTAATCCGAGATTAATTCTGTTCGAGTCATACGTCATCGGTGAATCTTCGGGAAGTAACCCATGAGATGCCTGAATATGTTGGCAGTAAATCCGGTCGTTGAACCTTCTAAATACGTGCGTACCTCGTACCACGTCCTTACAGATTTACAAGAAATGATTGGCTTCTAGCAAAGCACCGTGCCTACCCAATTCTCTAGAAATATTCTTTTAGGAATATATAATATATATCAAGCGTAGTATACCAAGTATTGCGTATTACGATCCAGTATCTGATGTCACATGCTAGGCTCGGGTTGGAATAGTGTCTGCCCCGTACGAAGTATATATCGGATCACTAGCAACTCGTCTCTTTAATCGGATAATCATGACCTTGTCATATCATCCTGATAGTTGCAACATATTAGAGTACCAGTTATGTATCCCTGCGTGATCATCATCTCCATATGACTGAAGTGATACTTCCATCTTGATATCACACCCAATACACTACGATTCTCAATAAACCAAGAAGAGGCGTACACAGAACCTGTTAAAACCCTGGACGACCAAAACCAAAGCGTACTGATTGTCACAAGTATTAGCGATGCAAGTCTCAAGTTAAGACCAAATACACATACCCTGATTCGGATTCCCATAGACACATAGTCATACTACCAATGAGATTCCGATGGGTCTATCCAGAGCGAAGCTGTTTCCGTACCATTGGTAAACAGAACCTCCTATTACACTTGCATGAGTATCCAATACCCAAATATATGAAAACTATGTCGTTACGCTTCCATAACGCGCACAAGTGTAATACTAGCATATTCCGCATTACCAATAAGCAATACATCATCAACGTAAATGACAATGAATGTCAGTGCACTCCCACTAACCTTGTTATATACACAAGGATCATACTCGTTTTGAACGAAATCATATTCTTTTATGATCTCATCAAAACGTTGGTTCCAAGAACGCGATGCATGCTTCAATCCATAAATGGATCGATTTAACTTGCAAACCTTGTTTGCATGATTGGTAAGACAAAACCGTCAGACTATTGTATATAAACATCATCCAAAAGGTTTCCTTGAAGGAAAGCGGTTTTGACGTCTATCTGCCATATTTCATAATTGAAATATGCAGCAATATCAAGCATTATCTGGATGGATTTAATCATGGCAACAGGTGAAGAAGTTTCGTCGTAATCGAAACCATGTCGTTGACGATACCCTTTCACTACAAGCCTAGCTTTGTACGTTTGTATGTTGCCATCCATGCCAGTCTTCTTCTTGAAGACCCATTTGCAACCAATAGGCTTTACGCCTTCTGGTGCATCAACCAGTGTCCAAACTTAGTTGGTGTACATGGAATCCATTTCGGACTTCATGGCTTCTTGCCATAAAGCGGAGTCGATACCTTGTATCGCTTCCTCATACGTAGCCAGTTCTTCTTCCTCAATAGGATTAATATCTACATGAGGTGAGATCAGAAATCCATACCTCTCAGGTTGTTTTCTGACTCTCTCCGATCTACACGGTTCTTGTGTATTCTAAGATTGTGCTACAGTCTCATCCTTGATGAACTATTCGTGTTCCGTTAAGGAATCGGTGCGAGGAACAGTATCACTCCGATTTTCATCGAGTTCTACTTTCCTCCCACTTACCACTGCATTTAGGAATTCATTCTCAAGGAAAACCGCATGTAGAGCAACAAATACTTTGTTCTCTTATGGGTTGTAGAAGTAATATCCTTTGGTTTCCCTAGGATAACCTACAAATATACACTTATCCGATTTTGGTTCTAGTTTGGTACCATCCAAACGTTTAACGTATGCCCAGCAACCCAAAATCTTCAGGAATGAGAAATCTGGTTACTTTCCTCTCAATATTTCATATGGAGTCTGTTGAAAGACTTTGACGGAACCTTATTCAAAATAAGTATTGCATTGTTCAATGCATATCCCCAGACGGAAATTGGTAGCTATGTGCGACTCATCATCGACCTTACCATTTCCAACAAAGTTTGATTTCTCTGTTCGGACACACAGTTTAATTGAAATGTTCCGGGAGGATTCCACTGTGAAAGAATACCATATTCTTTCAAGTAATCGAGAAACTCATTGCTTAAGTATTCTCCACCACGGTTAGACCGTAATGTTTTAATACTTTTACTGGTCTGTTTTTCTACTTCGTGTTGAAACTCTTTGAATTTCTCAAAGGTTTCAAACTTGTGTCTCATAAGATACACATAACCATAACGCGATGCATCATCCGTAAAGGTTACGAAGTATTCATATCCACCTCTAGCCTGGCTAGACATGAGCCCACATACGTCACTATGAACAAGGGCTAACAGTTCGGTGGTACTTGCACATTTACCCCTAAAAGGTGTTTTAGGTATTTTGCCTAATAAACAAGATTCGCAGACGTCATATGAATTTGGATCAAATCCGTCCAAGTACCCACTCTTCGAAAATGTGGATATGCGAGTCTTGTTAATGTGTCCCAGACGACAATGCCACATGTAAGTTTCATCTTTGTTACTTAATTTAAGCCTTTTGTTTGTTACGTTATATGTTTGAGATTGATTTATATTGAAAATATAAAGACCATTATTAACATCAGCACTACATATCTCAATATCATTTTTATAAACAAAACACTCTGTGTTTCTAAATACAAAAGTATGCCCACATTGGGCTAAACAAGATACAAAAATAATATTCCTAGTTAAACTAGGTACATAATAACTGTCTGATAAAGTAAGTACATGCCCCGAGGGCAGTTCCAAAATATAAGTCCCAACAGCCAAAACGGCGACTCTAGTCCCATTTCCAACTCGGAGGTCTATCTCTCCTGAAGCCAGTCTCGTGCTAATCTGTAGATCCTGCACATCAGTAAATATATGAGTACTACAACCAGAATCAAAAATCCAATTTTTAAAACTAGAAGTAGACATGTTTATTTCTATAACAAACATACCTGAAGCCGGTGCCTTGCCCGTTTTGATTTCCTTCATGTGCGCCTTGTACTCACGGCAGTCACGCTTCTAGTGACCTTGTTTGCCACACTGTAGGCAGACATCTTGGGATTTGTCATTTTCCTTCCCAGAAGACTTTGATGATTTGGCCTTGCCCTTCTTCTTCTTCTTCTTCTTCTTCTTCTTCTTATTCTTCTTCTTCTTCTTTACGCCTCTAGTAGCCTTTGGCCAAGCCTTGGCAGACTGAGATGTCGAAGCGAAGTGTGCCTCATGCTTTTTGTCCTTTAATAGCTATTTTTCCGTTTCATGCAACATTGCCATCAACTCTCCAAGAGTATGGTCTTGGTTCATCATATTATAGTTCATGATGAACCCGCTCCAGCTGTAAGGAAGAGACTGCAAGATCAAATCTATAGAAGTCTCAACCTCAAGGGTTATGCGTAGCTGACATAACTGTTCGATGGCAGCAATCATCTGCGACACATGGTGCTCGACAGATGTACCCTCTGAAATTCGAGAGCAAAAGAGCTTCTTCTGCAATTCATACCTTTGCGATCTAAGGTTAGATCGATGAAGGTCCTTCAATTTTGCCATCATAGTATAGGGATCCAATCCCTTATTCTGTCGACGAAATTGAGGGGTCATTGCAGCGAGCATGATAGATTGAATAGTTGAGTTGTCATCGCTATGAGTCTTCCAAAGCTCAAACTCAAGCGGCTGCTCAATTCCGGGCTTAGGCCCGATAGGTCTCTCTATCGTATAGAGCATCTTCTCGCCCCCCAGGAAAATTCTGAGGTTCATATCCCAGTCAGAAAAGTTTGCACCATTAAAGACATTTTCTCTTATGATAATGTCCATAACGTCGATCTTTCCCGCTATCTTAATTGCATTCTAAAAGCATAATAAGGCGCGAAATAAATAATAACGATATGCGGATGGATATTCAACAATTGTTCGTAGAACAAATCTCTCACTTTTCTCTCCCCGGCTAGCACTATTCTAACTTCTACCCAATTACATAATACATTAAAGAAACCTCATTTACATTGATGGGAATTGGTGAGAAGAGAATTATAAAGAGTCAAGAGATAAAGGCTGGACACGCAGGTCCAATTTAATAAATTCTAAATTTATTACAACAATTTCCAAAATTACTCTCACCCATCTAATATCCATCTGATATACATTATTCATACAATACATCCATGTATTCACACAAAGCATGTTATTCAATCAATCTAATCCAATTAATTAATCTTTGAATTAAGTGATCATCCAATGTTCAAACAACGATTTGATTTGCGCGAGTCCAACTCGTTTAAGAATAAGTACTCAAAGTGCGTATTCTTAAATTATATTGAACTACAATTTTAAATCCAATTTAATTTGTATTCAATACTAATTCTCATTTAATTCCAAATTAAATAATTACACCTTTTTAATGTGCCATTTAGACTTAGATTCGAAATCCAATCTTAATGGGTCTCAAAGGCCCAATTAACATCCAATGTCAATTTAATTAAAGACCAATGGGCTTTTAACTAATTTCTTAAGGCATGGACTTTGGCAACCAAAGCCCAATAAGGAATCACCCTTTGCCATAAAATTAATTTTGGCTCATTAGGCCCAATTAAATATTAAAAGGCCCATTTATTATATTTGGACTTTATGGAATGGTTTTAGGCCCAATTCGGATCCAATCCAATTGTCATAAACCAACTTGGCCCAACCAAGCCTATAAGGCCAAAATATAACATCAATAGCCCAATTCCAAATTAAAGACTAATTTATTAAATTACAATATTCCAAATATCATAATTTTTAATTAAAGTGTATAGCCATAATTAATTAGTTAAATTAACATTTCCAAAACACCAATTTAATTAATTAATCATGCTTTATCATTTTCAATACATGTCCAACATAATTGAAGCAAAATCAACTCATAACATGCTTCTATTGCTCACGGTTTTCATGCATTTTTTCATCAATTTTAATTTCAATCCAACTAAATAACAAATCAATATATCTCATGCATTTTAAACACATCCAATAGTCTAAAAATCAAAAAACACAATGAGCTACAATGGTTCAAATTTTCGGCCATGTCAACAAATTTGGGGACAATTAATCTAATCAATTTTTTTCAAAATTAATCTTGCATAACTCTAAGTTATCATAATCTAAGCATAACCAAATATTCAATTTGAAGATATCATGCTCAAATCACAAAATCCCCAAAATAAAGTCTATGAACCCTAATCCATTTCATGCTTAATTTGGCTCTGATACCATTATTGAGTTCTCCTAGAACATGCCAAGGATCTATTAAGCATAAAATTGTTTGAATTAACAAAGTAAGTTGCGGAAAAATACTCACTTTGATCGGCTAAGTAGGATGTGGAGATAACAAAAATTTTGACCTCCTTTGTGTAGTGCTCCAAGCTCTCCTTTGTATGAATGGTTTGGCTCCAAGGTTGATCTTTGAATTCCAAACTCAAGGGGATAGTTTCTCTATCACCTTTGTAGACCCTTTTAAGTGCTAGCTTTGGAAGAAATTGCAACAAAAATCTTCCTATGTCAAGAAGCAACTCTCGGCAATTGAAGATGAGAGGAGAGGGAAGGTTTTCACGCCAAAAGCAAGAAGAGAGAATTAGTGATGTGTTTCAATTTTGTTTTATGTACATTTGATTTTAAAAATCAAAAACCATTTACAAAAGTCAAGTAGGTAAAAGTCCTTCACAAGTCTAACTTGTGTAACTTACAAGTTACCAACTAATATGCTCACTAACTTCTATCACCATAAAGTAAATAGTTGACTAGTGATGTGACTTGATGTGGGTCCCACTTAATTCAAAATCCGAGTGGGCCCGCAAAACACATATCGGGCTCGGGTTCATTAATTCCGAATTAAAGAATTTTCCGTTGCGGCGTAATTAAATCAAATTTAATTAAATAATAATGTCTCACAAAATTATTACGAAAGTCGCTCGCGAATTAATTCTAAATTAATTCATTCGCCCGAATTAAAATCCAATTTTAATTCCGCTTTGAAATCTAATTTCATTTAATATATCGAATATATTATTTAATCGATTAATTCCAAATTAATCGTTCTCTCTCCATTAATTGAATTTTATC
The DNA here is from genome assembly GCA_019454045.1 of Zanthoxylum bungeanum. NCBI lineage: Eukaryota > Viridiplantae > Streptophyta > Magnoliopsida > Sapindales > Rutaceae > Zanthoxylum > Zanthoxylum bungeanum. Next base: position 9,567 of record SKCR01035674.1, on the reverse strand, counting down.
GCAAATAAATTCTTTCCGCAATTAATCCTAGATTAATTTTCTCTATCTCATAATTAATCCGAGATTAATTCTGTTCGAGTCATACGTCATCGGTGAAACTTCGGGAAGCGACCCATGAGATCCCTTGATCTGTTGACAGTAAATCCGGTCGTCGAACCTTCTGAATACGTGCGTACCTCGTACCACGTCCCTACAGATTTACAAGACATGGTTGGCTTCTAGCAAAGCACCGTGCCTACCCAATTCTCTAGAAATATTCTTTCAGGAATATATAATATATATCAAGCGTAGTATACCAAGTATTGCGTATTATGATCCAGTATCTGATGTCACATGCTAGGCTCGGGCTGGAATAGTGTCTGCCCCGTACGAAGTATATATCGGATCACTAGCAACTCGTCTCTTTAATCGGATAATCATGACCTTGTCATATCATCCTGATAGTTGCAATATATTAGAGTACCAGTTATGTATCCCTGCGTGATCATCATCTCCATATGACTGAAGTGATACTTCCATCTTGACATCACACCCAATACACTACGATTCTCAATAAACCCAGAAGAGGCGTACACAGAACCTGTTAAAACCCTGGACGACCAAAACCAAAGCGTATTAATTGTCACAAGTATTAGCGATGCAAGTCTCAGGTTAATACCAAATACACATACCCTGATCCAGATTCCCATAGACACATAGTCATACTACCAATGGGATTCCGAGGGGTCTATCCAGAGCGAAGCTGTTTCCATACCATCGGTAAACAGAACCTCCTATTACACTTGCATGATTATCCAATACCCAAATATATGAGAACTATGTCGTTACGCTTCCATAACGCGCATAAGTGTAATACTAGCCTATTCCGCATTATCGATGTCCAGTCTCGATAATACTACAACTAGGGATATTTAATGATTAAACCTTTAGTGGATTGATATTATCTCATATCTTATAATCCGGAACTAATCATAATGACTTTTATCATTTCTATATTTAAGTAATCTAATTAAAAAATGATAAAATGGAAATTTCCTTTGTCACATAGTTAATTTGTACAAAAACCACAATGTCTTTTACAAATAGCGACGCTATTGGTCATAATTGTCCACACCCCTAGGGTCAGATCGGTGCTCCGCATAGTGGAAGTGGGTATAACCTATGGATATCAAGCATTGGCATATTTTTAAATAATTTAATAGAATACTATATTCCATTACGAGTTTATAGATAAAAACTTGGGCTGAATCGGAGTCTGAAAACTCAAAAACGAACAAAACTAAATTTCAGCACATGCGTGCGCGACGTGCGCGCGCACTGTGAGAGTTGAACAAAATATTATTTTATTTTATTTCATTAAGGCTTTCATTCATCAGCTATCTGGAAACAGAGAGCTGACAAATTTGGGGTTGTTACCATAATTCATTCAACCTTTCCTAAACACTTTCAAACACCCAAAATTAATTTTTAACATCAAAATTAACATCAACACATGTTATAGAACAAAATCATATTTTTCAAAATATCAAATATTTTTACAAAAATATAAATTTATTCTAAATACGCACATACGTAAATTTTGAATTCAAAACACAAACCAAATTAGAATCCCACAATGAAGTTACTCATGAACAATTCTAGGTCACTCAAAGGTGGTCAAGTGATTCTAGAATGGTAGTCATAGCTCCAAGCTATCATCTAAACTTCCAAACTATAATTTAATGATTCATGTCCAACATGAACATTTTGACCCAACCACAAGCATATTGTGTTTATGCTTCCAAAGCATCCATACACAATTCATTAGCCTAATTTCAACATTAAGGTATGTTATTATGTATCCAATACATAATACATCACTATATGCTTCATTAATGAAAAAATAGTTTTAGAGAAGATCAAACTTACCTAGTAAGCTTGATTCCAAGATCCAATCTTCTTCTTATTATTGAAATATTATAGAGAACTTCTAAAGTTAGCAAGCTTGACTCCAAGATCCAATCTTGATTCCAATGCTAGCAAGTTTGATTTCAAGATCCAATCTTGATTTCTCCTTGTTGAAATATTATAGAGAACTTCCAAAACTTCTCTAAACACTTCTTTAACTTAGGCTAATATTTCTAAATCTTGCTTGTTCTAGCTTTCACAAACTTAACTTTCTTAAGCTTAAGCTTAATTAAAAACTTGCTCAAGCTAGCATTTTATAGCAAAACTTATGTGATTTTTTATTAATAAAAGTTCTAATAATCTTTTAGGTGGGCTAAATCCAATTTATCCAAATATTTATAATTAGGTGTGACTAATCACATTTGTCTACCACTTTGATTTAATCTAATTAAATCAAGATAAAGTTTAATTAATGGATTAGTTAAATGTCTACCACTTTGATTTAATCAAATTAAATCAAGCTAAATACACATATTATTACATATTTGTAATTACCAAAAATATTCTCCAATGGTAGAAATATTTATGAAATTACAACAAAGCCATTGTGTGATTTTGGATTAATCCAATTAATTCAATTGGGTCAAAGTAAATAATTAATGTTATCCAATAACAGTTAATTATTTTAGGTGATAATTATATTATCAAATATTATTTATTATAAAAAAATATCGGCTATCCAAGTACTCAACGAGTACACTTCATATTATGAGACTCTCTAAGTTCAGACATGTTCGTCATATAAGTCTAGCTTATATGTACGCAATTCGGCCACCTCCGAATTCGTGAAGAACACGAACGACCTTTCTGAACCATACAAGTCGAGGTCATCACATATGTTTAACAATCCATCTGTCGTAAACTATCCGAGTTTTGCTTAGGAAACATATATTACACCGTTAAGTTTCTGAGACACACATCTCATGTCGACAAGTCCACGATTCTTTACGACTAATCAGAACACCATTTCTGATATATCTGATCCACCTTAGGTGACCGAATTTGGCCAAAGTCTTAAGAATCATGAGTTACTCACATGGATACCTAAACCCCTTATGGTATATATACGGGCAGGCGGATCTTATCTTGATACACACTTGATTAACGAGTGCATCGGTCCACAGCCAACGAATATCTAGCAATCAGACCATGAAAGGTATTTGACATATATGGCATCAAAGTGTGGAGGATCACACACAAAATCAATGTTATCATATAGTCAAAGGATCATATATGCAAATCGACTCGAGGAGATTCCTATTGACGGTGGTGTGTACTTTCAACTATTAGGAATCACATGTGAGTCATTCAGTATTCGCTCCAACAAATACCCACATGTCTATAAGAGCTTCCTTTACTTATGGTACATCGAGTTAAACCATTGGAACTCCAATTCTAATATACGGCATATGCTAGTCTTCTAGGTTATAAGAATTCGACTGTATTTTAAAACCAACGACTAGGAATATTTACTTTAAGAATAGTTTATAATAGTAATACTATATCAATATCGGACAACCCAATGTCCAGTATTACTATATGGCTATTCTAAGGTTGATGTCATTCTTAGCATATTTATATATTAATCTAATATGCATAAAGACATTACCATTAATAAGGTTGAAATAAAATGTAGTTATTTTATTAGTAAATAATAAAAATATGATGTACAATACATTATTCAGATTGGCGCTTCAAGCACCAACTCCAACAATCTCGGCTCTTCTCCCCTAAGTTTTCCTCTGTACTGTCCCGACCAATGGACCTTCGAATCTCGATTTTCATATAATTTGTCATTATATTTAATTTTTATTTGTTATGTGTTTCGAAATCTAGTTAGCCATAAAAGTGTGATTAATTTACTTAGTCTATTTAATTGGTTGCTATGTAGATGAAAGTAAATTACGGACTTAATAGAAAAATATGATCAAGTAAAAATGTGTGAGGACAGTTATTGTATGCATGGGATTTGGGCTATTGATTTTGAATTGTTATGTGAGTATTTGTATATTGAGAATTGAATATTATTGTAAGTTAATGAGGACGAATTGTATAATGGAAGTCCATATTGTAGAAGGAACTCTACCGAAATCCCTTTAGGATCACGAGAGCCTTTAAGTCACGTTTCTTTCTTATTCTTTCATTTATTCTGGTTAGGATCATGTTCCTCACAATAGATTCTTATGTCTCTTTCGATGATCGAGATAACAACGAAGGGGACGGTCCTACTACGTAGTTTCTCTTCTTGATAGTACAGCTCACCAGAGCTGTGGATAAGTTTGTAACATTCACATTTTTCAAAAGTATGTAGTTATATATATTTTCTTAAATGGGATTTAAGTTTATATATTAAATGATTTAGTTTCGGAAAAGCTTATAAGTTCTTACAAATGAAAGGATCGAATATTGATTAAATTAGAAATCATGAGTTTGTAATATCAGAATGCTTTTATGACTTTGAGATAAATGAGTATATGTTTAGAAAATGATTTTTATGTTAGGATACACTTCGTATACATTTACATGCTAGATATATTTCTTGTGAGATAATGAATCACATTGCCAATTTTGCTCCGGATGCCAGTTATTATCGTTGGAAAGTCCCATGTTGCCAGTTTTTCCGTTATGTTGCGAGTTTGTATATAGATGAATTAATTGTTTTAAGTTATGCAAAGTACTCTTGTGCAGAATGAGATTTAAGAGAAGTAAGACTTATGATTTTCAGGAAATATTTTATACGCTAATTTACATATTTATGTATTTATTTGTATTATGAAAGACTTATTCATTCCGCTTTGTTATCTTTTTATCCATGACACTAAGTTGACCTTACTCATTTCTTCATTTTACAGGTTCATAAGATTAGTAGATCCTATATTTTGTCCTCTGTTGTTTTTCATCATATTATACTGTAAGAGAAAAGTTATGCCAATAGTAGAGTGTCTTTTGATTTGTTTTTGAGATGGGGGTTCTAGCCATGTCTTCCTTACGTGTATTTATTATTTTGATATGGGCACAAAGTCGAATTTTGATAAATTGATATGTGTGTGTGTGTGTGTGTGTAGTCATTGATGATTTTTTGTGGTGGATATTGGAGATCCTATCTATACGTAATGATGATTATAATGATATTACAGATCATGTGTAAGCTATGTATTCAGGAAATTAGTCTGTTTTATAGGGGAAACTCTGTCAGTTTAGTAACTTTGTGCCTAAGGGTATGGATATGACATTTAATAGTATCACAACTGTCAGGTTCATCGATTCTGTAGACCTTTCTAGTACGTGATAGGATGTTCTATGACTATTATCAATTAATGCCTTTTATGTGTTTTCAGGTTCCTCCATATTCCAGGGTAATGGGAGTAGGTCAAGTTTGTATGCGTAGGATAGCTGATGTTGTCCTACCTTCTAAGGCACCCAGTTGATGGGGAGATTGATTTTTATGTCGAGGAACCATTTGAAAAGAATCATATACACGTTGAGGTAGAAGCTTCACATGTCTATGTTCTTTAGGATAGTACATTGTCGCATCATCCTTCTAGTGATTATATTCCTCAAGCCACTGCAGCACCTCAGAGGAATATTCCAGTGCCTCCGTAGTATCCTCATTCATCTCCTACAACATATTAGGCTTATTATAGGCATTATATTTTTGCATAGCCCGATGATGAGTGTCCTTACAGAAACACACCTGAAAGATTTAGGAAGGTTGTAAAGTTCTAATGCTGGGAGGGAAATAAACCCTAACGAAGTCCATAAGAAGTAGTCGAATCTAGGATATATGTCATCCACATCCGGTTGGATTTATAAACCAAACCTGGCTGGATGTCATATATGTCCGACCGGACATCACCATCCATTTTCGACGGACATCACCATCAAATCTGGAAGGACATAATCAATGAACAGCCAGATATGTATCGATTTATAATTTTACAAACGAATACACATTCCTTTTTTGGCCGATTTCCATAAAACCAAAATATGTTCCTTAATAAACAGATTCTTGCCCTAATAACCACAATCCTAAGCATTATAAAAAGAGAACGATAACATACAAACATGAGAGACGACTTTTGGAGAAGACGTGAAAAAAAAAATCCTAAAACAGTAACCATAAGTTTCCCAACTCCAATAGGAGATCCAACAACTAACCTAAACATTCAGAGGCATTTTCGGAGCCAAATTACACTTAAGGTATGACCTCAGGGCCCCAAAGACTTAAATTTAACATATATTTTCCAATTTATTGACACCATTTATCTGATCGGCCATTCTCAATGTCCGGCAGGACATGCACTCGTCACACATAAAATATGACAATATAAACTAGCTACATCCGATCGCGTGCACTTGCTTCCATGTGGTATATAGGATGGAAACCCAGACATAAATTCTATAGCTGACTCCGAATTGACGATAATATGGTATGTACCCAGGATACAACTTCACTTACCATTTGAGAACGATTATGCGCATCTTATTTACTGCTTTCTCATTATTGTTATCATGTAATTATTCTACGTGTCTTGTCTCTGTATTACTATTATTGTTATGCATGATTCTACACCTTATGAATACTGGTTTTAAACATGCCATGACATATTTCTATTATTTGTTGCCATCAATAAATCTACGTTATGTGCTTTCTGGTTTACACAGTAAGTCCGGCCAGACATCAAACATGTCCGGTCAGACATATAATGATAAAATACATATCCGATCGAATCCAAGATATGTGCGGCCGAGTTTATTTTATTTATGTGTTTTATTTGTGACTATTGTAAAACATGTATTTCTATTGATTATGATATTATTTGTTGTTTGAGTGAATTGATGCAATGTAAACTGTCTTGTGTGATTGAATTATGAGACATGTGGACCCTCTTCTAAGCGTGGATATTATACTGGCATTAGTAAAAAACTATTTCGAACCAAAATGAGTTTAAGTTCGACCTTATGAGAGGTGGAGTACGGCCTTAAATAATTCCCAGTGTCTCATACTAGGTGGCGACTTATTTATTCTTCAGTTAGCTCCTCACGAACTAATGCGTACTCTCTACAAGTTGCGATCTCAACAGTGTAGTGGTCGCCGACATTATAGGCATAGCGGTAAACCCCGTTTCGCTCCTACAGCTGGTGACTCCATTAGGAGATAGAGAGTCAGCCTCGAAAAATGCCTTGTAGTATCCATGACGAGACTGAGGTGAATCATGTCTTAATATTTTGCATACCCATTTTAGCCTCAATGGTGTTATATTTCAAGAAATCGCTTTCACTGAAGGTGGTGGATTGATATATGATGATAACCATCACTTATTGGCCCGTATCCTTCAATACTGGTATGTCCATTTGGTCGATTAAATCCTTGGGTAGGGAGACCTAGTGATGGATAAGTCGTATCATTGGGTATAAAAAAAATTTTGTCCACTTAGTTGTTCGAACCCTTGGGTAATGAGGCCTAGTTGTGGGCAATCCTTCACCGATAAGAGCCTAAACATTACCCTCTTAAGCCCACATGAAAGCCCATAAGTGTTATCCTAGAGAAACCTTCCTTATGCTTTTGTTTGGGCCCCCAATCATTTGAAGTAGCTTGAACATTTTTCCATGTGGTGTAAACTTGTTAGGCATGTTCAATTGGTACAAGTTTACATTCTCATGATAATTGGACTTGATGCTTTGAAATAATAGCAAGCCACATTGTATGCAAACCTCTTTGAGTCTAAAAATATTTTGTTAGGATCCAAAAGTGCCAAAACATAAGTCTGATACTCACACTGGCTCTCATCAAAAAAGGTTTACGCCTTATTTTGCCTATTTGGATATTCTTAAACATTTCTAAGCCCATCCCAAAATAACCAAGGTTACTAAGGGCCCAATTTGTCATTTTTAAATAATGGCACGATCCCAATTTTAGGCTTAATCATTATATAAATGGACATCATTTGTCTTTCAATGATGGAATGGAACCGAGGTAACCAAGGTTTACCTCTAGCATATAAGAGAATGAGTTTGTGTATCCCATTTGGTGCACGAGCTAAGCAAACCTATGACAGATATTGACTCACCACGAGTGCGGGAGAGATAAGGTTGGAAGGATGTATGTTGCGTGAACTAACCCTGCATTTCATGCATACATGCATACATGCATCTCATGTATCATGCTAATCGTTTGTTATTACAGCCATCATAATGGAGCATTGGGTTAGGAAGTAAGGAAGGCTAGTTAAGAAGCCGGTCACGAGTAGCAAACAAATAGACAACAACAAAAGCTCCCAAATAGATCAACTTGAAAACACTATGAACAAATTAGCAGAACAATCGCTAACCCTGATAAGTGATAGGGCCTATCAAACAACATTCTAGATAGCTCGAGTCAAAAGTAGTGAAAAGCGGTGTGAGGAACCCGGAAGTAAGATTGAGGAAAAACATAAGGAGCTACTAGATTATAAGGCCATGAAATTCAAGGAGCAATTTTCCACCCAGTTTAGGATGCCCGAAATGGCAAAGTTTAATTGAAGTGGAGACCCAAACGTTCATTTATGAAAGTATGTTTCACTAATGAGTTCAGCTGGGCCATCCCAACGTCAAGTACATACAATATTTGGGATGACATTGGAAGGTGCACCAGTAATGTGGTACCACAATCTTTAGTTGAAAGTAACAGACGACTGAAAAGCCTTATGGAACCAATACGTCAGAGATATGGAGATAGACGTGTCACTCCATGACTTGGAGAACACCAAATAAAAACCTGACGAGAATTACAAAGATTATATAGACCGCAATAGAAGCTGACTTCTAAAAACGTGACCCTCAGAAAAATTTCAAATCAATATGATAGTCAAAGGCATTAAACCCTCCAATTATAACAAGTTGGGAAGAATGACCTCCATGATTCCAGACTTCCGACAACTAAAGGACACAATTATGGATATAGAGGAGGAGAAAGCTGAAAAAATATATTACTACCAAAACAAGATAACTCCAAGAGGACCTTCGGAACAAAACCCAATCCTGTCGATGTCGATGCCATTCACAATCGTCGATTTTCCAAATTTTCATACCCCTGTCAAGGGTATTTGAAAAGTTACAAAGACAGGGCTTGTTGAAACCCCTAGATCCCAAACCACTACCAAACCTCGTACCTCATAACTTTAACCTAGACCTATACTACTGATAGTAGCGACAGTGAAGCGAAAGAATGTAATGGGTTTTGGGAAAGTTTTTCAGCAATGATGAAGCGGAATTTAGGGCAATGACTAGAAGCTTCATGTTTTACAATGACACTGCCAAACAAAACAAAGGAATAGAAGATTGAGTGAAGGAAAATGAGGAGGAGAAAGGGGAAGATGGCATGATTCTCTAGCAGTTAAAGAAAAATCGAGCCCAAATGAGTATATGGGAGTCGTTATGTTATTCTCAAGAACATAAGAGGGTTATGGTAGAAACCCTACGAAAGATAATGGTACCTATAGACACAAACCCTACAGTAGTCATTCGATCTGCTGATCCGCGGTAAACACACTTTATGCAAGCACACATATCGCACAAGTAGTATAAAAATATCGATCCCACGAGAACTTAATTCGTACGTTGTTAATTATTGAAGCTAAA
>SKCR01035673.1:0-69376 GCA_019454045.1 Zanthoxylum bungeanum | reverse complement strand
ATGCAGAGCTTTAAGCAGTGGGTTATGACTTGTGGGTTCATCCAAGTGGCTTTTTTTTTTTTTTTTTTTTTTTTTTTTTTTTTTTCTGAACTACCAAAACTACTTAATTTTAGTTGTTATATAGGTAATGAAAATTCCATAATTCAACACGATCAATATGAAATACTAATCTGGAATTGAATTTAGGCAAAGAAATCCAGGCATTTACAGAGAGAAAGTGCACTGCAGAATCTTGTTCATGATACAGAGCGCGTGGGTAACCTCTGAAATTATTACAAGACGACGAAAAAACACAAGCTAAGAAAACGATAAGAGATTCAAAACTGAATACTGAAAACACAGTCACAGCCTCAGCCACAGGCCGGATTGCGTATAAAGACAACAATACCCCACCCCTCGTTTATTGATAAAACTTTACACAAAATGATCAGATAACAAACGGCTAGCTAGCTTCATGGCTCCTTCGTCTTCATCTTCCCCTCCCCCTCCCCCTCCCCCAACTCAATCCCCACGCTTCACCCCTGTAAGTTCTTTATAAACCCTTTTGTTTGTTTCCCGGGAAAATATTTGAATGCTAAGTTAAAGCTGCTAACTGTCTTTTATTTTTTGTTTTGTTTTGTTTTGCTATTGGTTTTGCAGATTCAAGAATGTGAAAGAGAAGGGCAACAGTCAGAGCATAGTGTGTGTACGGATCACAATGGAGTGGTGGCTTACAAACACCAGCCTACGCCTCTCCATGACAAAAACGACATACCCAATAACAGGAAACGACATGATCGGTCTGGTGAGGGGCATGGTCCGGTTTCTTGCAACAAGTGCAGGCCTAATAACTCTCGGGAGGATATCTCTGTGACTGTAGTTCCTTTGGATAACAGTCACAACAACAACAACAATGGTGGTGCCAACAAAATTTCATCTTTCATGGCCAGCCCAAATGGGATTTTCAAGTCATTTTTTCATTCCTTGGCAAGGAAACAGAGCCCGAAATCAACTGATGTATCAAGCGCGAGAGAGGAGCAATGGAAGATCGCAGTCGCTGAGCTTACACATAAGCTGAAGCAAGCTACAAGGAAGAGAGACGAAGCATTGTCAGAATCTTCCAGGCTCAAGTACTCAATGGCTGAGCTAGAGAAGAAACTTAACAAGCTTGAAGTTTATTGCCACAATTTGAAGTCAGGGCTTGAAGAATGTAGCAGCAATTCTCCATACAGAGCTGAAAAGATTTACAAAAATATTGGTCAAATGAAAAGTCAAGATCATTTCATGGTTGGTAATGACAAAGTGATTGAACAGTTCTTGGTTTCAGTATCTGAAGCTCGCTCCTCTGTTAGGCTTCTAAGCAGATCGCTTACTATGCTACTTAGGTACATGGGTACCAAAATTCATGAGAGAATTTCAGTTCTTCTTCAACCTTATGATATAAAAATCTCATCTTCCAAGAACCCCAAGAGCCTGCTTTATTACCTTGAAGCATTGCTTAACAATGCCTTCTTTGAAGATTTTGAATCAGTTGGGTTTCAAAAGAATGCTGCTACTCAAATATTGAACCCAACAGACCGCTGTGAAGCTAATTTTGCAAAGTTTAATGTACTAAAAGAGTTGACGTGGGAGGAGGTTTTGAGTAATGGCACAAGGCATTTCAGTGAGGAATTTAGCAAGTTTTGTGACAGGAAAATGAGTGAGATAGTGGCAATGTTAGAATGGAACAGGGCTTGGCCAGAGCCATTGTTACAGGCCTTTTTCAATGCATCAAAAAGTGTATGGTTAGTGCATCTTTTGGCCAATTCTGTGCACCCAGGCTTGCCGATTTTCAGAGTGGATAAGGGGGCGAGGTTTGATTCTGTTTACATGGAGGATTTGGGTGGAGACAGGGCTTGGAATTTGGCTCCAACCATGGTTCGGATCATGGTCTCACCTGGGTTCTATGACTATGGCAATGTGGTCAAGTGCAAGGTGATATGCAGGTACTGCAATAATAATAACAGTATTAGTAGTGATAAGGGCTTAACCCCATCACCTTAATTAGGATTTTAATTTAACTATTGAATTGAAGGTTATATCAGTTTGTTTATGATACTTTTGCTGCTAGCTAGTTGGAGGGTCAGAGCAAAAAAAAAAAAAATTGGCATTTTCTTGATCTGCATTGTTTTATTCTTTGTTGGTCTTGTGCAAATTGGAGTTAGATTCTCCAACTACATAAGAGTATGCTTCTTCATGGGACCAAACTATGTGGATAGAATTATCACAAAAAGACCTAGACCCATGTGGTTTGCAGATTCTCTTGTGAATTATTTTTGGATTTTCTGTGTTCCATTCAGGATTTATAATGGCAATTCAAGCAACTCTCCCCACCCAGTGAGCTCGATTATAATCTCAGACCTTTTGTTTTAATTACAAGAGATTTTAGCTAGACTCTATCCTTTTTAAAATTTAGGGAAATTATCATCTATCCACCCGAAAATTATTTAATGTTTGAAAAAACACTCAGTTTTGAAAAAATGACATGTACACTCAAAATTTATTAAAAATGAACATTTATCACCTAAAAACGAACATCAATTAAATTTCAGGTGGATAGATGATAATATTTTTAAAATTTTAGGTTACATACATACATACACACGAGAGGAAGATCAAAGTCTGATAATTAGAAAAACTTTGTACCAAAACGAAGGCAATCGCTGTACATCCCTGGCACATATAGTGTAGCATTTCCATCTTAAAACTATAGTTGGGAGGAAATATTAGACCTGCCCAAAATCAAAATCGACGCCTTCTAGATCATTAGTCTTGTGTCTTCAGCTTAAAAAACTGTCGAGGTTGGAAGCTTTGGACTCATTTTATCCGATAAATCTACTACTTCAAGAATTTGAAGTACTAACCACGAAGTTGCTTTGCCTTTTCACTGACCAGACTTTCTGCTTTTCTCTTCTTGGTTTCACCAGCTATCCTCTTAACATAAGCAATGTATCCATCAACATCGAATTTTCTTTTGCACCCTGAATAGCTCATATAACGAATTTTCCCAAAGACCGGCCGCTCTTTCCAGCCCTGAAATTAATAATGCCTGTGATAACTACTTCTGTGGAAATAATAATTGATTTCACCATGGGAAAAATTGAAAAATGAAAAAGAGAGCGACATGATGAAGAGAAACCTGATCATGGACACCACAGATTGACCACATGCAACCAACATATCCATTTGGATCCCTCCCATCTATTTGGTACTGCAAGTCAAGTTTCGAGTAAGAACTGAATAAAACTTTTAATATCAAAGACCATGGAAGAACAATGGAAAGTTAAATCGATTACCTTGTCATTCAGATATATGGCTATTGCAAGGGCTTCTTCAGGTCCAGTTGTCCACTCAAGAATCTTCTTTGCCCAATACATCCTGCATATGGTTTTCTAATTTCAATACTAGAAAAAATAGGGATAATTATGCCGCTTTTTATAAAATGCCTCCCAAAGCACCAGAGGTAACATCAGTGATCAGATATTAACCAAATGTCTCAAGCAAAGATTAATCTGACCTCCAATAACATACTAGAAAAAGAAACGGCAATTTAACTTTTGTGAGTTGATGTCTAAAGACTATAAGCATGAAGATGTATGATACAGGGTATTCACTGATACTTCTTTAATCAAAAAGTTGACCATTAAATTGGCACATACTGCTCGACTTGCATTTCAGCAGAAGCCCCAAAACCTCGAGAAAGAACTGCTACTTATTATTTTCAAGATTCCTTGTGATATTTTTTAATAAAAAAATAAAAACAAAGCAAAATATCATAACATGCATAAAAGAAAGTTTTAGTCTGTCAAGAGGTTAGCTACCGCATAAAACCATGCATCTTTCCATAGTGGACCATCTCCAGCTGAGAAGCATTCCACAGCTGCAAATCTCAGCCCAAGAGTTGGAAGCATATTAGCACAATAGCACAACATAGAATCCCAAATAAAAATAGCTGAGTTAATGATACACATTATTATGTTCATAAACCAAAGTAACATTCTATTCAAATAACATTTAGAATGCTAAATTTAGTTCCATCCAGAATAAATTTTACAAAGTATAAGCTTACTGGATCTGCAGTCTGTGCCTTCTCCAATTGCTCCTTCCTGCAAACTCAAATATCCATTTTAAACTTATGAGTAACCTTGATCAGTTAGCAAAAATCAGATGCCAGTTATAATGAATCATTTCAATACATGTAAAATACATAAAAGAGTGCAATCCGACTTACGTGTAAATATGTTCTCTTTTATCAGAGGCATGATCCTTCAAGCTCTTACGAGCCCATTCCCATGCCCCCTTTAAAGAATCATAATTAGGCTGGTAGATGCAAAAGTTATCAGCAAGTTCTCTACGTACGATCAACTCTTCCAAAAATGTATCAATTGCCTTCAGAGTAGCAGGTAGATACAGAAGCTAAACATCAGAATATAATATGGGATCAACACAATGCAAGGGGCATAATAAATCTATTTGACAATGCAATAAAAGTAATTATGGATTGGGAGCCAGGCTGAAATTCAAAGAGGAAGCCTTTTTCTCTAGAGAGACTATTATGCTTTACTTAGCACACAAATAGACAAACGCTAAACAATGAAATCAAAAATGTTTGAAACCACTAACCTCAGGACAAAGTTTCCTTGCCTTACGTGCCTCCAGGGCACACCTCTGAGCCGATATCTGCCCAAAATGCAGATATGGAGAGAGACCTGAGAGTGATTTGGGTTTCAATGGGTTATTTCGATCTGTATGATAATTCATCAACCTTTTCGTTAGGAACCCATCTTTACTTCCCTTCAATACTTCCATTGCTGCATCTTCTCCGGATTCACACCATTCAATTTCAGGAACTTCTGCACCTTTCCTAATCATACGAAACAACAAGATAAGTATTTACTCCCAATAAATCCCATCTTATCCAAATTAACTCATATCTACCTCAAGACATCAGCGATAATGCTATCCCAATCAATTGACTGCCTAATGCCAACCCACTTCGTAATTGGATGTTCCAACACAGGGAAATCAATAAGGTACTCGGGAAGCAATTTATTGATCTTTCCCCTTAGAGTCCTAGCACTGTACTCCAACTTCTCCGAAGCCACCCAAACTGGTATAACATTGTGAGCGTCAACTTCATGAATGGTCACCGAATCACTCACCCTGTTGCAAATTTTATTTTTACATCTCCTATTTTCCCGTAAAGGAGAGAAATCAGTAACTAACAATGAAGCTCCACATTCTCTGACAAAATTAGGTATAGTCTCTTCAGCTTCACCCTACATTTTTCAATCCATAAAATTCATTCAGTCCCAAATTTTAATGCTTCATTTAGTTTCTAAGCAACTGCAATAAAACCAATGAAATAAAATTCCGAAACCCAAAATTTCACGCATTCAAGAACTAAAGAAACACAAACATACATTCCTATGAAATTAAGCCATTAAAATTATGCTCAACTCAACGCAAAAGTTAGCTTAGAGAGTTGAGAGTATCCAAGCCTTTATATTATTAGTTTAGAAACTATCCAAGGCCGAGTTGGCATATTTTCCTCAACATTCACCCTCACGTGCAGGCCGGTCCATGTTGAAATACATGACCCCACTTCAATCCAAAAACCGTGGGATGTTTTTCTCAATAAATATTTAGCTTAGATAAGGGAAGTTTGTAACCGGAACATAATTAAAGAGGTATTCAAGTAACAAATGCAAATCGGATATTCATGAAATGAACAAAATCCTTTACCCGAAACAAGAAAAAGGGGATTTGATACGTTTCTTCGATGTTTCTATGAAGATGACGCAACCCTCTTAACATGAAGCCTAGCTGTCTGGCTTTAGCACCCAAGAATTGATCGAAAAGATTGAAAGCCACAGCCACGGGAACATTTTTCTTATGGGCCTGATCAACGGCGTGGATCAAAGCCCAATTGTCTCTCACCCTTTGATCCCTGAACATCCAATAAACAACAGGACCCGTATTTTGATCCGATGACCCTTGTTTCAAAACCCGAATCCTGCCCGGCTGTACGGCGGTTGATGGTGGAGTCAGAGCAGCCATGGATTTGCAGAGTCTGATGGGTGTGAGATAGTGGAGGTGCCTGCTAAATTGCGCCAGGAACGCGTAGGTTAAAGAGAGAGAGAGACTGAGGAGAAATGCAGGTCGCTCATGAATAATAAAGAGAGAAAATGGAGGGAACTGAAGAGCAGTTAAAGATGTGGTTTTGAAGGGGTATACGTGGACAAACTCGGAGTTTGACACGTAGCGAGTGAATTTAACGACTGTTAGATTGTGATTCTGTGATCCCATGAGGCTTGGACCAGGAAAATTATCTGTTACTCTCTTGTTATTGGTTATTCAGTTAGGAGTAACTGAGTTTAACAAAAAAAAAAAAAAAATAAAAAATTTATATTAATTAATTATCATTCGTATATTCAATGTTTCACACATTATAAAAAAAATACAAATTCTGAAATTTTATTTATCGTTCTATTCAAATATTGAAAAGTATATTGGATGTTTGATTAAAAAATATATCAAATATTAAATATATATCTATTATATATAATAAGTGGACATTTTTATACTTTTTAAATTTTAAATGGACCGATAAATAGAATTTCAAATTCTAAATATTAAGTATACTATTGATAATTTCTCAATTATATATGCGCAAACAATTTCTATTCCTATCAGTTTAACGTGTTTTCTCAAGTCGTCCATAAGGGGCGTGACTTGGTGGTGTAGGGTTCAGGATCTCATCTTGAGGTATTGGGTTCGAATCCTGCATTTCTTGTAAGAGTCTGGGATAGCCGGAGGTTTTACCTGTTTCGCTTAAGCCCGTAAAGGGCGATTTAGCGGCGTGGTTTCCAACGATTCCAAAAAAAAAGAATTTGTTTTCTCAAGTCTTTATTATTCTTTAATTTTTAAAATATTTTTAAAAATCACAAATTGATAATTAATTTGTGGATTAGTGGATGTAATAATATGATCAAAAAAAATTTATTCGTTTCTTCTCCTCAAATGAATTGCTCCAATTATTTAAGTTTTGTAATTTTTATATATATAGAATTTCAGTTCTTTTATTTTTAAAGCACCATAAAAGCTATTCGGATTCTTCCTAAAAAACCACATAAGATTTTTCTTTTATCTTAAAAGATATAAATACTATTCATAATTAAATTCCTTATCAATTAAAAATTCTAT
This sequence comes from Zanthoxylum bungeanum, assembly GCA_019454045.1. Classification (NCBI taxonomy): domain Eukaryota; kingdom Viridiplantae; phylum Streptophyta; class Magnoliopsida; order Sapindales; family Rutaceae; genus Zanthoxylum; species Zanthoxylum bungeanum. Next base: position 62,152 of record SKCR01035673.1, on the reverse strand, counting down.
AAAATAAGAAACTCATTACAATCATAAGACACGTTATAATCTCGCATTAAAATTAAAATTTATTTATTTATAGCATTTTTAGGGGTGTTATAGGGTTGGGTCAACCCGCGGCCCGACCCGACCCGACCCAACCGGGTTTACAAAATAAAAAATATAATTTCGGGTCAGACCCGATCCGACCCGTAAAATCGGATCGAGTCTCGGGTTCAATGCGAAAAATCGGGTTTGACCCGACCCAACTCGACCATCAATTAATGATTTTTCCATTTTCCTTTGTAGTTAATTTATTATAATTTGGTTTAACTACATATCCTATCAAAATTATATCATAAAAAATATATATTATGTATTTTTCCGACCCGACCCGCACGTGTTACATTTTAAAATTTCGGGTTTCGGATACTCCGACCAGCATGACCCGACCCAATCGGGTTTAAAAAAATTTAAAAAAAAGCTGACCCGACCCATTAACACCCATAGTCGTTTTGACACCAATTCGATCACATCCATTATTTCAGGCCTTGTACGGGCTAAATTTGGGACATGGACCCAAATACCATTATGTCTCTGGCCCACATATCAGACTTGCATCAAAGCATGACTCATTGCCTTCCACCGGGCCCAATCCACAAGAATTTAGTCACTAAAAGACGAGTCTGCACAAGATTCACATGTAGGGCCCACGAGCTCATACGCCCACAAGGGTAAGAGGCCCATGCAACCTAAAAAGCCTATGAGAACCACATACCACGTTATGCGGTATATCAATAGACATTGCTAGTTCTAATCATTTTCCAACATAATCCCAAAATATCTAGGTACTCATAACTCAATCTCAACTCCACTATCTTCTCATAAAAAGGATTGGAATTCAACTATTCTAAGGAATCTTAAACCGACTAATAGGCTACTTCACAACCTATAAAAAGAGAAGGGGTCCAAGGGACTAAGGTACTGACCGATAATTGATGACTCATGATTCAGCACTAAACATTCATCACTCAACATTTGGCCCTCACACTCGAGTTGCCTTGTTTCTTCTCTCATTTGGCTCATCACTATCACTGACTTGAGCATCAGAGTGCCTACGGTGTCCACCACACCGGTGGGTAGTGTTGGGATGGAAGTGGAACCCCTAGGGTCGGATCAGTGTCCCGTGTAATAGAAGTGGGTCTAACCCTTAGATATCAGGTATGTGTGTAATTTTGAAATATTTAATGAAATACTTTATTCCATTACGAGCGTATAGGAAAAAATCGGGGCTGAATCGGGGTCCGGAAACTCAAAAAAAGGGAAAAACAAGATTGAATACACTCAGTAGGCGTTGCGCGTGCTACAGTGCGTGTGAGCATTGTGCGCGCACTGCGCACTGACAAATATATTTTATTTATTTATTTTTTATTTTTTAAAATTTTGCATTACCTTCAACTCTTTTTCCAGAGAGTTGAAAGAATTAAGATATTTTACCCTAATTTCTTCCGATCTACAACACATGTTGTAGAATAAAAAATCAAGTTTTTCAAAATATCAAATATTTTTACAAAAACATAAATTTGTTCTAAATATGCATTTGTGTGAATTTTGAATACAAAACACAAACCAAATTAGAATCCCACAATGAAATTACTCGTGATCAATTTTAGGTCACCCAAAGATGGTCAAGTGATTCTAGAATAGTAGTCATAGATCTAAGCTTTCATCTAGCGTTTCAAACTCTAATTTTATGTCTATGTCTAACATAAATATTTTGACCCAATTACAAGCATAGTGTGTTTATACTTCCAAAGAAACTTAACACGATTAATTAGTCTAATTTCAATATCAAGATATGTTATAATTTATCTAATACATAATTCATCACTATATGTCTCACTAATGAAAATTCACTAATGAAAACATATCTTTTGGAGAAGATCAAACTTACCTAGCAATGTTGATTCAAAGATCTAATCTACTTTTCATTGTTGAAATGTTTTGGAGAAAATCCACAGTTAGCAAGCTTGACTCCAAGATCCAATATTTATTCCAATGCTAGCAAGCTTCACTCCAAGATCCAATCTTGATTTCTCCTAATTGAAATGTTGTAGAAATCTCACAAAGCTTCTCTAAACATTTCCTTAACTTAGGCTAATTTCTCTAATTCTTGCTTGTATTTAGCTTTCTCAAGCTTGATTGAAATATTTGCTCAAGCTTGCTATGTATAACAAAACTTAGGCAATTTTTAATTAATAAAAGTTCTAATCATCTTTTATGTTGGCTTAATCTAATTTGTCCAAATTATATAATTAGGTTTGACTAATCATTTTTTCTACCACTTTGATTTAATTCAATTAAATCAAGACAAAGCTTAATTAATGGATTAGTTACATGTCTTCCACTTTGATTTAATCCAATTAAATCAAGCCAAAAACACATATAATTATATACTTGTAATTACCATAATATCCTCAAATGGTAGAGATAATTATAAAATTATGACAAAGCCTTTGTTTAAATATTGAATTAATCCAATTAGGTCAAAGTAAATAATCAATGTTATCCAATAATAATTGATTATCTTAGTCGATAATTATAATATCGAATATTATTTTTTGCCAAAATTAATTGGATACCCAAGTTTTGAACGAGCACACTTCATATTAGAACTCTCTAAGTTCATACACGTTCATCATATAAGCTTAGCTAATATGTACACAATTCGGCCACCTCTGAATCTGCTAATAACACGAACGACCTTTCTGAACTATACAAGTCGAGATCATCACATATGTTTAACAATCCTTCCGTGGTAGGGTATCCGAGTCGTGCTTAGAAAACATTGAATACACCGACAAGTTTCTGAGGCTCACATCCCATGTCGACATATTCACGATTCTTTACAACTGATGCGATCTACCCTAGGTGATCGACTTTCGCCAAAGCTTTAAGAATAATGACTTTACTTACATGGATACCTAAACCTCTTATGTTATACGTACGGACTGACAGATTCTATCTTGATTTGCACTTGATTAACAAGTGCATCGGTGCATATCCAATGAACATCTAGAGATCATACCATGAAAGGTTTCTGACGTACATGACATCAAAGTATGGAAAATCTCACATATAGTCAAGGGATTACGTATGTTACTCAACTCGAAAAGATTCCTATTAACAGTGGTGTGTGCTTCCAACTATTAGGAATCACCCGTGAGTCATTCAGTATTTGATCCAACCACTACCCACACGTCTATACGAGCTTCCAAAGCTCATGGTACATCAGGTTAAACCATTGGACCGTATTCCAAAACCAATGTCTGGGAATATTTACTTTAAGAATAATTTACAATAATAATACTTATGCTGATGTCGGATTACCTAGTATCCAATATTAATACAAGACTATTCTAAGATCGATATCATTCTTATCATATTTATACATCAATCTAATATGCATAATGACAATACCATTAATAAGGTATGAAATGAAAATGTAGTATTTTATTAATAAATAATAAAATGTACAATATATCATTCGCATTGGCGCTGCAAGCACAAACTCCAACAGATAGCTACTCTACACTATGTTTATCTTTGTTTTGCAAGATCATTGGAGCCCATATCATACAAATTCTTGATTAAAGGCCGAATATGAAATTTAACATCTATAATTTTGCACCCACCATAGGTCCCCAACGATTCATAGCAAGTAAAGCACATTCACTCTACAACTTGAACCACGAACCATCCATGACTTTCGGAAATGAAAATATTTCAGATACCACGTCTACTCAACTAGCTGATCTACAAGAACGATCGTACGTGATGGAAGGAGAAAACGTCATAATTTGAAGTACCCATATCACTCTCCAACGGTAGTTGGAGCATATGAGCTCAAATTCTCAACACTGTGAACTCCAAAATCAGTCTAATGACCTCATCATCCAGACAAATATTGTGACGACTTTTAAGACACTACATATCACAATTTGCCCTCGGAGATATTAGCCAACCCAAAAACCATTTCCATGTAACATTGCTGCTACCCCGATCGTTGGTGGTGAACCCACATACCAGGTGCTCCCTCTTGGACCACAGATACATGTGATACATATCTTCCTTAATCGAATGCTTAATCAAGTACGTTCCTAATGTGTTAGGCATCAGTTGAGAAAGAGCCACCCATAGTGAATACCCACTCGATATTTCATCAACACCATCAGTCCCAGTCAACTCAGATGATTTACTGGCAATACATCTCAATAAGGGTGTCACTTGATGCAATTAGATCATGGAAAAGAAGAGCCAGAGACCACTCATTGTCGCCTACAAGACATCATAGCTTCCCAAACAAGTATGCATTGGTTACTTGGAAAAATTTGACCTTAATAAAACTTCAACTTAGAGAGAAACCCATTTGCTCCAATCGAATTATATGGACCATCATCTAACCCAATTGACATATTTCTCCTACTCGACATGGGAATACCCTCAGAAACCTCCAACATACTCAATCGACCAAGAAGTATTCTTAAGGATTGTCATCCACTTCAGACTATGGAAGGATTATCATCAACTCCCAACGACGTGGAATGTTAGTCATATTCTTCATATGATATAGATGGATTGTTATTAACTCCAAACTACATATAAAGATTTCATCTTCTCTAGACGACATATAAAGATTGTCATCTTCTCCAAATGACATGGAAGGATTGTCATATACTCCATACGACATGTAAAGATTGTCATCTACTTCAGACTACATGAAAAAATTTTCATCTCCTCCAAACAGCGTGGAAGGATTGTCATCTCCTCCAAACCATATGGAAGAATTGTCATCTCCTCTCGATGAAGTGAAGGGATTTTCTTCTCCTCCAGAAGACATAGAATGATTGTCATCTTCTCCATACGACATAATTTTTTTTTCATATTCTACAGACGACATGAAAGGATTGTCATCTCCTCCAGATGATATGAAATAATCATCATATTCGCCATACGACATGAAAGAATCGTCATATTCTCCAGATGATAGGTTGGGTTGTCATCTCTTTTAGATGACATGAAAGAATTGTCATATTAATTAGAGGATATGGAAGGACTATCATCTCCTACATACTATATGGAAAGATTATCATATCTTCCATATAACGTAGATAGAATGTCATCTACTCTAGATTTTATAGAATGATTGTGATCTCTTCCCGATGATATGAGATGATAGTCATATTCTTCAGATGACATGGACGGATTGCCATCAACTATATACTATATAGGAAGACCTTCATCAAGTCCACTCGACCGATGTCTAATGGACTTTCATCAGGTCTAGTGGAGTGAAGACCCTCATGGACCTTTATTAGGTGCATTCAACCGAAGTCCCTCATGGACATTCATTAGGTCAAGTCGACCGAAGTCTCTAGGTCCTTTATCAGGTTTAGTGGAGTGAAGACTCTCATGAATCGTCATTAAGTATAGTGGAGTGAAGACTCTCTTAGACTTTCATCAGGTCTAGTGGAGTGAAGACCCTCATGGACCTTCATCAGGTCCAGTGGAGTGAAGACCCTCATGGATCTTCATCAGGTCGAGTGGAGTGAAGACCCTCATGGACCTTTATCAGGTCCAGTAGACCCAAGTCTCATGGACCTTCATCAGGTCTAATCGACCCAAGTCTCATGGACCTTCATCAGGTCCAATCGACCCAAGTCTCATGGACATTCAACAGGTCCAATAGAGTGAAGACCATCACAGACCTTCATCAAGTCCAGTCGACTGAAGTCTTATAGATCTTCATCGGGTCTAGTGGAGTGAAAACCATCATGGACCTTCATCAGGTCTAGTCGACCAAAATCTCATGGACTTTCATCAGGTCTGGTGGAGTGAAGACCTTCATGGACCTTCATCAGGTATAATGGAGTGAGGACTCTTGGACCTTCATCAGGTCCGGAGGAGTGAAGACCTTCATGGACCTTCATTAGGTTTAGTGAATTGAAGATTCTCATAGACCTTCATTAGTTAAAGTGGAGTGAAGACTTTCATGTACCTTCATCAGGTCTAGTGGAATGAAGTCTATTGTGGACCTTCATTAGGTCCAGTCAGCCGAAGTCTCCTGGACCGTCATCTGGTCCAGACGACATTGAAGATTCATTTTCACCTACTTTAGGTCTAGTCAACTAGAGATTATCCTGAACCTTCATCTAGTCCAGACGATGGGAACATTCCCCATGACCTTCTTCATGTCAGGTTTGTTCATGTACCTTCATCTGGTTCAGTCGATTGAAGACTTCCCAGACTCTCAGTGGGTCTGGTCGAGCTAGAGATTATCCTGGATCTTCATATGGTCTAGTTGTCATGAATATTCCACAAGATCTTTATCGAGTCAGGTAGAAGATCTGGACATTCATCTGGTCCATACGACATTGAAGACTTCTTAGACCTTTTTTAGGTCTAGTCGACTTGAGATTATCTCGAACCTTCATATGGTCTAGTTGACGGGAATATTCCACATTACCCTGGTCAGGTTAGGTTGAAGACTCCCTCAAACCTTCATCAGGTATGGTCGACGGTAAGATTCCTTATGACCCTAGTCAGATTAGGTTAAAGACTCATTCAGACCTTCAGCATATCTGGTCGACTGGAGATTGTCCTAGACCTTCCCATGGTCCGGTCGATGAGAATATTCCCTGAGACCCTTGTCGGGTCGAGTTGAAGACTTCATCTGACACTTAGCAGGTCTGGTCATCTGGAGATTATTTTGAACCTTCATCTCGTCCAGTCGACGGGAATATTCCCCACGAACTTCTTCATGTCAGGTTGGTTCATGAACCTTCATTTAGTTCAACCGACTGAAGACTTCCATGACTCTCTGCAGGTCCGGTTGACTGGAGATTATCCTGGACCTTCATATGATCCATTGAATGGAGCATTCCCATAGACCTTTGTTGGGTTAGGTTGAAGACTCCCCCGGACCTTCGACAGGTCTGGTCGATTGGAAATTATCTTGAACCTTCATCTGGTCCAGTCGATGGGAACATTTCCTATGACACTGGTCGAGTCAGGTTGAAGAATCCTCATAACCTTCAGTAGATCTGGTCGATTAGAGGTTATTTTAGACCTTCATATGGTCCAGATGACGGGAATATTCCCAATGACCTTGGTCGAGTTTTGTTGAAGACTCCATCGGACCTTCAGCAGGTCTAGTTGACTTGATATTTTTCTGAACCTTCATCTTATCCAGTCGATGAGAATATTCCTTGAAACCCTTGTAGGGTCAAGTTGTAGACTTTCTCGGACCTTCAGTAGGTCTGATCAATTGGAGGTTATCCTGGACCATCATCAGGTCAAGTTAACAGAAACACTCCACATGATTTTCGACTGTCGGGTCAGCTTTTGGGCCTTCATTTGGTCCAGCCAATCGAAGACTCTCTTGGACCATCATTAGGTCTAGTAGATTGAGGATTATCTCGAATCTTTATTTGGTTCGGTCGATTTTGACATTGCCACCGTCTGGTCCAAGTGACATCAACGTCCAGGTACGCTCACATGCTTTAATCAAACCCTAGACGACATACTTGTTGAATACTCTCCTAAAAAAATACTCACTGACTTAAAGAGTATGAGACAAACTGTACGACCAAATTTGGCCAGGGACCCAAATGTCATTTTGTCTCAGGCCCACATATCAAACTTGCACCAAAGCATGACCCATGGCTTTCATCTGACCGAAAATGGCGTTATGAGCTGCCACTGAGACCCAATCCACACGAATTTAGTCATTAAAAGATGAGTTTGTACAAGATTCACATGTAGGGCCCACGAGCCCTATACTCACAATGGTAAGAGGCTCATGCAACCGGAAAGGCTTCTAAGAACCACAGACCACGTTATGCAGTATATTAGTACGCATTACTAGCTCTAATCATTTTCCAATAAGGAACTAAATATTTGGATCAATCTACATACAAATGGGCTTGCACATAAATCCAGAACATCTAGGTACTCATAATTTAATCCCAACTCCACTACCCTTTCCTAAAAAGACTGGAATTCAACTATTCTAAGGAAACATAAACCGACTAAGAGGTTATTTCACAGCCTATAAAATGAGAGGGGGTCCAAGGGATTGAGGCAATGACCGATGGCCGATGACTCATGATTCAGCACCCAACCTTAGGCCCTCACAAACGAGTTTATTTATTTCTTCTCTCATATGGCTCATCACCATCATTGACTTGAGCGTCAGACTGCCTACAGTGTCCACCACATTAGTGAGTAGCTACTATACTCTCCGTTTATCTTTGTTTTGCAGGATCATTGGAGCCTCTATCATACAAATTCTCGATAGTATGCCGAAGGTGAAATTCAGTGTCTACAGGCCTAAACTCTAAAATCTATAGTCTCAGCAATGTGTTTATGTACTGTTTGGAATATAATTTGATGAGTTTATGAGGTAACTTATATTCCAATACAATACTTAACATAGTAATTTATACTCTCAATCAATACTATTTATCAAACGATACATGAATGTCACAAAAAAATGTGGATGATTTCATAGCAGTATTATAGTTTTTGTCTACAAATCTACAAATTTAATGGTTTCTTTAATAAATTTTGTTATTTATTAAAAAAAATAAAAAGACTAAACATTAAATAAAAGTTAAAAACAAAATTTCTTAATAGGCTCCACCGCTCTTTGCCTCTCTCTATAGCACCTATAAAAAAACTAAAATGCTAGGGGAAAAAAAAACTATAAATAAGCCAAATTACACAGCTATTAAATAAAAATAAAACGTTAAAAAAGGAATCAATCCCTTCGGGCATAATCTATAAAATAAGAACGTAATTTCTTCTCATGTTTAATGAAGCTCATTGTTTGTTTGGATTGAGTGTATGAAATTTATTAAAGTATGGCAATAAAAGTTAGCGTAAGATAATGAGAGGTAATGAGAGATAAAATAAAATAATTTATCATATTATATTCGGGAACATGATATGGTAAAATGATGGTTTAATAATATTATTATTTTTGGTTGGAAGGTATTAGAAGGTACAATAAGGTAAAATTCCCCCCCCCCTCCCCCAAAAAAAAACAATATCAAAATACGAAAACAATCTAATTTGGAGTGTTATGATTAATATGTTAAAATGAGATTTTCAACCCATCAAATTACTTTTAATCATATATTCTCTTTACACTTCTTCCCAAACACAATTCTTTATTTTACCATACGTTCTCAAACCTGAAACCGAAGAAAGCATTAAACTTTAGAAGGTGCACACAATAAATATACTTATTTTTTGAAAATTCCGATCATTTATAAACTATGGTGAACTGTCTATTCCAAAGCACTCATAAAATTTTGATTTCTGGAAACCTTACACTATTTCTAGAATTTCCTTTTCATCCGAAATTATAAACGAAAATTATACCAAGACCTATGTAATTTATTTTATGAAGCCTCATCTTTCGGCATGATCTACCAAATAAAAACCTCAGCCGCATATATTAGATATTCATTTTATTCAGAAACTTTTTCTTTTGAGGCAAGCAAAAAATAATAGTTAGAAATCCCGAGGAAGAAAAACAAAAAAGCATAATGCAATTAGACAGTAATAAACATTTAGATAGTTCAGAAAGCATTAAAAAAATTATTTGATAACATCTATGCAGGACAAGAAGTTCAGTTTTTACAGCTAAATTTGTAGATACCGTAGATATTATTACAGCATTCGAAAGAAATACACAACATAAAAATATCTAGACACTGCTTCTAAAGTAATTAATATGTTTATTGTTAATTATTGTATCGAAAGATGCAATAATTAACAATAATAAATATATTAATTATGTGGGTGGGTCCCGCATGCATAAAAAGAAAATAATAAAAAATTAAAATTCATTATTTATATAGTGAATTTCATGCCTGTAAATAGAGGCTTCATTTCATTATTTTCTTTATTTCATTCTCAATCAAATCATATGTATTATAAGAGAGGAAAAAAAAAATTCTTCTTAAGAGTTTGTGAGAGAGTTGTAATTATCATAAGAGAGTGTGAGATTGTTCATTTTTTGTGTTTAGAGACAGGTTATAAAATTATTTCCACTATAGTAAAATTCTTCTACATTTACCCATGGTTGTTTCCCTCACATTGAGGGTTTTACCACGTTAAATCTATATCTCATAACTTTATTTTATTGTTAATATTTATGGTAGGCTAAGCCTCATAATTATTATTGTATTGTCATATGGTAAGCAACCCCTCATGAACTAACAATTATTCTCAATTTCACTTTACTTGTGTGCCAACTTCAGCCCACGATCCCCTAACAGTGATATCAGCGCTTCAGGTGCATGGCTACTATTCACATAGACTACTCACATATGTTGTATACTATTATTCACGTATACGATAGTGTATACGATACTATTTACGGTTAAATAGTAAAAGTCAGTTCAAGTGAGAAGCAGATCTTCATCGGAAACATGGCAGGAAAGTTCGAAATTGAGAAGTTCAACAAGAGCAATTTTTCCTTATGGAAACGTAAAATAAAAACAACATTGAGAAAAGACAATTGCTTTGCGGAAATTAGTGAGAGGCCAGATGGAATGACTGGTGAAAAATAAAAGGATATATATGAAAATACTATGGGCAACTTGTATATAGCCTCAGCAAATTATGTGTTATCCAGCGTTGTAGAGAAGAGGACTGCAAAAGAGATTTGTAATGCACTTACCAAATTGTACGATGTCAAGTCATTACACAACAAGATTTTCTTGAAGATGATACTTTACACTATTCGAATTAGCAAAATTTTCTTGAAGATGAGACTTTACACTCTTCGAATTAGTGAGTCCACATCCATGAAAAATCACATCAACAACTTGAATGTACTATTTTCCTAACTCACTGCCTTGGATTAGAGTATATCTATAAATGAACGTGCAGAGATTCTACTTCAAAGTCTACCTGATTTGTATAAACAACTTATCACCAACTTGACAAGTAATGTTGTCACTGATAATCTAGTCTTTGACAAAGTTGCAGCTGCTGCTCTGGAAGGTTAGTCTAAACATAAAACTTAGGAAGATGGATCATCTAGTTCACAACAAGCAGAAGCACTGTCAATGACAAGATGGAGATCAACGGAACATGGCTCAAAACCATGGTAGATCGAAATTAAAAAAAAAAAGAATGTTAAATGCTATAATTGTGACAAGAAATGGCAAGTCAATAAAGATTGTTGGAATCTGAAGAATTATGTAGAAAAAGCTCATGTTGTAATAAAATCTAAGGGATGTGTTGCAAGTAATTCTGAAAAAGGTGTATCACTTTACAATGAAGTAGCAACGATGCCCAATAATAACATAAAATAACTAAGTGATGCTGTTGAGATTGGTGCTCGGAGCGTCAATTTCTTTTGTATTTCTCGATAAATACTTATGTAATCATTTTATTATGAATAAAATAAGCAGTTTATATAATATAACATCTCTTTATATATGGTACAGACGTAATTAACCTTAGAATGTTTTGTTATTATACAGTTGCAAAAGCGTCGCAATTGACATTGAGTTGTACCATAACAGTTTCATTTCTTTAATAGTTTCTGGTCAAGGTTTACATTACTTGGTCAGTAAGTAAACTCGCTGAGACCGATACATATCATATATTAGAATCTTGGATTTCAATGGTAGATTCTCAATGAACCATGAGTCTCAGAGACTTGTATAGATATGTAGGTATTTATATCGGATAAACACTGAATGACTCACTAAAGATTCTTAATGGATGTCACACCAACGTCAATAAGAATATTCTCGGGTTAAGTAGCATATTGATTCTTTGACTTGAGATACAACTGTGGATATATGAGATATCCTACACACTTTGATGGCAGTCACGTCACCGATCTATTTAAGTCAGACCTCCGTCTGTTCATTGGATGTGTACAGATTCTCAAGATATCCTCGGTGTGTCAAGATAGAATCTATCAGCTCTGTGTACAAAGCATATGTATTCATATGGGATTAGAAATCTGTTAAATCCATGGGCCCGTGGTACAATGTAGAAGTGATTTTTAAGTGTTATTAAGAGTTTGCTAATAGAAACGTCGACATGATTATATCTACAGAGATTTGACGTTTATATATATATATCTCTGGAATAATCCAAATACCTATATCATAGGGATTATATGTATGCAATGACCTCAACATGTATGGTACAACTAGTTTATCTGTGATAGTCATAATTTACGGGTGGGTAGATTATGGACACAGAATTGGATTTCGTGATGGATATGCCTGAACCTAGAGAGTCTCACTAATGAAATATACTGGTAGAGCACTAGGGTAACTTTTATTAATAATATTGATTATTTATAACTAGTTTAACCATTAAACGAAAGATACATGCATAAGGGCCTTTCGGTCATTTCCTAATTAATGTGTATTTATATTTAATATATGATTTTGTTAAATGCACATTAATTAATTATCAAATTATGAAATTTGATATATATCATTCATATATGTATTTGGATTATTTAAAGTAAATATAATACATATATTTAAATATTTATATTTAAGTAATTATTTAATTATTTAATTGTTAAATAATTAAAGTAATTGAAATACAAAATATCTAAAGTGATATTTATTAAAGGAAATGATTAAGTGTAAAATATTGACTTTTACATTAAAGATAAAGGTTATCAAATTGATTTTGATTTCTTTATTTTGTTTGAAAATTGAAAATATTTGTTTTCTTTTTCTTTCAAGTTTCAGGCAAGCCCTAGCATAAATAAGGTTTCTTTTTTTTCATTTGCTTCACTTTTTTCTAAGCCTCCAAATATCACAAAAATAAATGTTGAGAGAAAAAGTGAAGGGTTAAGAAAGAAATTGAATAAAACTTCAAGTAAAGTAAGTTTTTTTTTCAACTTTTCTTAACTAGAAAAATATTTTTATGGTTTTTAACTTCAACATGTGATGCTTAGATCTTTTTCTACTCTCTTTGTTTTGTAATATGAAGGTTGGAAGTATGAATGAAAGATGTATGCATTTATGTTTATTAAAGTTTGCTTGTAAATGGTGTATACGCACAATTTTGATTATTCGATGATCTTGTTGCCATTCTAGAGTTATTAGGGCACTCATTGATGACCTAGAAATGTTATTGAGTTGTTTTAAAATGGTGAGACTTGTTTAGTGTTGTAAAATTAGATTAAAGTGTTGGATTTGGTTAATTTGGTTAATTGGATTAATTTGAAAAATTAGGGTTGATACCTCAATCAAAATTGGAGCTTTTCATATATATGTTGTACTATGATAAGATATACAAATCATTTGGTATTAATTGGAAATCATCTAGACTTGTTTTTAACAAATTTGAACCAAAATGCACAAAGTTCAAACTTGTTGGGTTCTCGACAATTTGAAGGATTTTGGGGATTTTTACTGTGAGTTGTATTTTGATGTATATGATATGTATAAATCATTTTGGTAGTGATTTGAAATCACTTACATTTATATTTGACAAATTAAGACTAAAATGGTCAAAAAGTAAACCTTTGGGGGTCTCATGGCAATTAAGAAAAATTCTGGATTTTAAGTATTGATTAATTAGAATAAATTAGTTTATTTTAATTACCTAAGAAAAATTATTGAAATCGAAAAATTTTGATTTTTTGCGTTACGTTGCGTTACCCGGTTATACCCCCTAAAACCCCTACAGATGCATAGTTGGTTGATTCTGCAGCAACATGATACATGACCTCTAAGAGAGAATGGTTTTGCCATTATGAACCTGTCTCTGGAGGATCGATTTTTCTAGACAATGATCATGCCTTGAAAATTACTGGGATTGAAGCCATTAAAATAAAGATATATGATGGTACTATATATACTGTAAAAGATGTTTGATATATTATGGGAATGAAGAAAAATATGTTGTCTGTTGAACAGTTATATGACATTGGATATAAGATCGTTGTTGAAAATGGGGTATTAAAGATTGTGAAATGAACACTTACAGTCTCGAAAGCTGAAAAGATCTCAGCAAACTTGTATGTGCTCTTGTGAGACTCAATTCAAAAAGTAACTACATTAGTGGCATCAGTGGATTCTGGAGAGGAAGCTTATATATTGTGGCATCAGAAACCATGTCACATGTCATAACAGAGAATGCAGATTCTCGTCAATCAAAAGCTACTGACTTTGAAGGGGGAGCAGAATCCTCTTATTCCCTCATCTCTGTTTGGCGCTACTGACTTTGTTGTATATTGTAACGCTCGACATGTTTGACCGGATGTATAATTTGAAATGTAAGTTCGACCAGACATTTATCAATTCGTGACTTCAGTTGTGGGCAATTTGCACGTGCGTTGGCCAAATAATATATGTCTGACATGAAGTTTTAACTTCGAATCTCTGAAATCCACATTGACTTCAGTGTATACTTTGGAGAATCGTAATTCTTTGAATTATATTTCAGATAAATTAGTCAAATTCACAATGGCAAACATTGTGGTTTTGTTATTCAAATTGAATTGTCGGGACTATTAACAAACCGGACTGGTTGTTTAATAGTCTTTTTTGCAAAAAAACATAATTATTTATCGTTTCATGTAAAATTTAATTAAATACGGATACAATTCGTTTAATATGATAATTTTGACATAATTAATAAACATATTTTGGCATAATTAATAAACGAATTAATTTCATATTGGAAACAAATAATAGATGAGCAGTATGTTAACGAATAATCTTATGGCAAATGGTATTCATATCATGTTTATCCGATTACACCAATATTATTTATATCACATGTGGATAAATATGAAATTATATCTCAAATCGATAATCGTGTCATGTTGATATGATTACACGAATATTAAACTCTGTTATTGTGTCATGCCCCATAATTGCAAACAACCTAAATAGTAAAAAATCTTGTGGTATCCGAGTCATTGTGTCGTGACACATTATAGCATGGGTCAATGATGTTTTCATTGGATCTTAAAAATGGGTCACAAATCCAGAGTCATCAATATGCTGGCCCAATACTTGATAATGGGTTGGACTCAAATGAACTCCCTTCAGCCCATTTCTAAGACCATGAAACCCATATCTTAAGGCCCACTCCAAATCTTTTTTACTTGAATTAATTATATAAGTGTCTGAGTCAGCGAGTTCATTCTGAGTGTAGAATTATAATCACTTTGATCATTTTAATTTAGTATAATTGATTGATGATATAATAAGATCATGTTTGCTTACTGGTACCCTTTGAATGTATTATAAAATACTTACAATAGTTAAAGATAAATAAACAAAATGTGCTTTTTGGGATTTGAGTCTTATTTTATTTATTTATGTTATTAGAGATTTTCTGGGCGTGGCAAAAGGTACACTCTCAATATCTAATAAACTTTTAATACTTTTTCTTGTTCTGCACATTTTACGCTCCTACCTTTACATTTTTTTTTTTTTGAAATAATGAAAGTCTTGCCTTCAAATCACTCGATTCCGATTTAAGTAGAGTAGGTAAAATATCTGACTGTTCTAAGTTCTTACAAGAAATATACCATCTGAACTCGAACCCATGACGTAACAACCAAATACTAAGGTTTTTGCCGTCAAACCATATATAAAAGTATTATTGATAAGGATAACAACCGGTGGATTTTGATGCGAATTTGTCATCTCTATTTATTGACTCCAATTGTTTCTCCCTTTGCTTTATTCGATTCCCCACATACCGACTAAAATTCAGATTTTACAAATATAAGTATATTTTTATGGTTTTAATCCATATCAACTTAGTTAAAGATGGATATTTTATTTTAATATTTTTATTTAAGGGATACTCAAATGAATTCATATTGCTTGTATTCCAATATTTCCTTAACATTTTTTATAATTTAATATATATTTTTTTAAAAAACTCAAATGAATGATGAATTATTTCAAGTATCTAATGTGGGTTAACTAAATACACCTTTCTAACAAAATATTAATCATGTAATTATATCATTAAAATAAATTCAAACTAAATAAAGTATTTTTTTATTAAGTGGTATAAATCATTCGACGTGATTTTGCTATATATAAAATCATTATTTTATTAATATCCTTAAAGTATATATTTCTTCTTATTTAGAATGATTTTTATTTCAATCACTTGGTATCTTATGGCGTCAGCAAGCCAATGAAATTGGATACGTACCCACCAGATCTCATTTGATAGATTTTATACAGTAATTATAATACTACTTTTTGAGACATAAGGTACCCACTTAATAAAATGACAATTATATTTTTTTCAATCACTTGGTATCTAATATTTTAAAGTAAAATATTATTAGAATGAGGTTGAGTATAATGGTAAAATTATTATATTAGGTAAAAAAAAAAAAAAAAAACTATTTATATTAAATTTTTAAATGTAGGATGAGAAATTTCATTCGTGTCATTTTTTTATAATAACTAATATAGGGTCCGACACTTTATATAGGTTGATCACATATTTGATTATAATTTCATATCATAATAACAATCTTAATAAATGATCCGAATCTAGTTGGTTTTCTAATTTAAATTATACAATTGATTTACTTATACTTAATATTTATGTATAATTTGTTTAACTATCAATTCTCAAATAATATTTCTAATTCACATTAGAATTTCTCTTTTATCTTACTCTCTCGTTTGAAAACATATTTCTAATTATAAATAACTTTTAAAATATTTAATTTTCTTTCGACTGATTTCCAATGAAATTTAATGTAATTTATTCAATTTAAACTTTATCAAATTTGAAATCTTGATCGTCATTATGTAAGAGTCAATAATCAAAATTTACATCATGAAAAGTAATAAATAATAAAAAATTCATGAAAAACTTCTAGAAATAATTCAAAGTAAAATAATAAATAACAATTGATCGAAAAACTACAAAAATTGACAGTTTTTGTGAATGAATGCTATTTATATCTCTTATTTTAGTAGAAGATTATGTTTTAATATTATAATAGGTATTTTATTTTAATTTTATAAGTTTTTAATAAAAAAAAATTAATTGTAGAGATTATGTGTCACATATGTTTTTATATTTTAATATGATATTACAATATATCTTTTTATTATTATAGGTGATAAAAAAAATTAATTATAAAGATTAGGTAACCCCCCACACACACATATATAAAATTTCAATGTAACTTTTTTTACATTTTAATAATAATTAATTACATAATTAATTAATTAAAAATAAAAAATAATTTATAAATTTTTTAATTTAATAATTTAATAATATAAAATTATTGTAGAGATTAAGTGGCACATATTAAATTAATAGATTTATTATTTTAATAGAAGATTATGTTTTTATTTTATTATAGGTTTCTATTTTAATAATAAAATTAATTTTAGAGATATTTTAATTTTATAATTTAATATATTCTTATAGTAATAGATTTATTATTTAATAAAATTTAATAATGAACCATGACGGGGAAGAATATTTAAAAATATTTATGAGTGCACCTAAGCAACCATACAAATAATCTTATACTAATAAAAGAACAAATCAAAAGCACAATTTGCTAAATCACAACATGTTATAATTGGAGAACTGAATTTGCCATAAAAAGTAGACCCATCACAATTTTCAAACATAAGCCCATTATTAAATAAACTCTTCTTTTATAATTAAATTTTTTTTTTTTTTAAATTGAATCTTCATGAAAATGAAAATAATTGGTCCTAATTTTTGTTTATTATAAAATAATGTTGTAAGATTACGTAATTATGGACCACGAGCAGGAGATTAAGAAATAATTATGGCAGAAACAGTGACTAATCAGTCAGATTAAATAAGTGGAGAAGATGGTAGCAAGCAATGATTCCATTTGTTGTTTGCGACTGGTCAGTTTCAACTGAAACCTTAAACCATAATTAAAACTTAAAAAGAGCATAAAATGGGCATGCCTTATAACAGACTAACCATCATTTTATTACTATTATCTATCATGGAATTGTGAAATGTTTTTCACTATTTCACAAGTTAGGAAAAATTCAATAAATAAATAAAATATTATATTTTATTATTATATTTTTATAAAACCTTAATATATATTCTTATCATTTCACCATATCAGAAATTAGGAAATAACAAATGGATATTGATTGCGATTTTATTACCGCACGCAAACGTAAGTATTGCTCAAGTAATATAGTGACAATAAGTTGGATATCGTACCCACAATGACTTATTATTTCTCCTATTAATACTAATACTAAAACTAAAACTAAACCTACTTATCTGTAACTAAACAAATGACTAGGGAGAGATTTGACTTAAGTAATTAACTGAAAGATTAAATAAAAAATATCAAACATTTTTTGGGAAATTTTATGCAAGAGAAGAATTTAGGATGTAACTCCACTTAAGCACATAAACAATGAATTATTGCACTTTTCATTCAATTGAGTTATTGTTATGGATTATTAATCTAGAACGCTACATTATCTACCGGCTTATTTCGATGGTCAAGTAGAAATATTCTGAATATACCAATTAACTATATGTCTATGTGTTTGTACAATTTTTTGTTAAAGAGCGTGTAAGGTTCAAATCTCCTGAGACAAAGTCCTAGCAAGAAGTGTTTGATTAAGTGAATAAACCTCCAATGGGAACAAGCACACAAGTTACAATCTAGGTATTACAAAGCTACGAAAATAAAAGTAAAATGCTCATAGTGAGTCTTCATTTTCCCATTCCGTTACATAGGCCATTAAGCTGGCCCTGGTGGCTGCAAGCGCGTCTTGTTTTTTAGTCTGTTTGTTCTTCTTCATTTGAATTCATGGTTTCATGGCCATGTGTTGGCCCCCCGAAGGCCACTACAGTTGGCCTCGTTTGCACGAACAAGTCATTTAACAGATTTGCGGGGTATGACTCCTCATTTTGGGCTACTATGGTCGAATTTCCTACTTCATTCAGCACCCTAGTTGGCCCGTAATTTCCTTTATACATGAAGTATTCGGCCGAATTTGTCTCTGCTGCGAAGAGCTTGTTATCGGCAAGTACTATTTCTACTTCATCTTTGTTTTAATTTCAAAAAACTAGACATTGATGAAGGGACGAAGGAATACATTCGGTTGTCGTGGATCCAGTCTTGTCCCAAAAGCATGTTGTACGTGGTTGGTTCGTCTATAACGAAAAACACAACTGTCTTTGTAGTGCTTCCTACCTGTAAGTCTAGTGGGACGACCCCTTTGGCTGTCATTGCCCCTCTATTGAAACTTATAAGCACCACCTCCGTAGGGATAAGATCGTCCTCCGATTTTGCTAATCGCCCTAGCATTCTAATCGGGATTGCATTGATGGCTGCTCCATTGTCGATCAACACCTTGGTGATGGGTATTCCATTTACCTTTGCTTTCACATACAACGGTCGCAGGTGCTTTGTCGTTTGATATGGTGGTTTTGGAAACGTCACTTTCCCTGATATTCCTACCTCCATCGTTTGTTCACCGCTGGCAATCGCCTAAGATGACTATTCATCTTCGTTCCATCCAGAAAGTGGCAATGTGATCGGCGCATCACGAGAGACATTATTGATGAACATCCTCCGCCTTTATGCCCTTGTCACGGCCCGTTTAACTTTGGGCGTTCCGTACAGGTTGAGGTATGGAGATCGCCCCAAGTTCTTGTAGGGGTTTTATTGCGGATATTCGGTAACGCAGCGGAAATAGTGGAAAATCAAATTTTTCGATTTCAAAACTTTTTCTCGGATTAATAAAATAAACTTATTTATTTCATTATCCAATAATCAAATTATGAAATAATAAATCAAATTTATGTGAATTTACCGAATTGCCCTTAAACAAAGTATTTTAGTCCGAAATTGTTCAAAACAATTTTGAATGATTCTAAATCATTTCTAATATGAATTTAACATATCCCAAATGTCAAAATACAATTGGCAACAAAAATTCCAAAATTACCCACCAAGGCCGTGAGCCTCATTAAGGGGGAATAAGTGCATTTTACACTTTCATTGTTCAAAACACATGCAAATGAAATCCAATCAACATAAGATTTAATATGTATCATATACACATCCAAATACACCATATAAATGAAAAGCCCCAAATTTGGAGGTGGTCTTAAAACCTATTTTTTTCAATTTCTTCAAATGGGACAAATTAGACCAAATTAACAAAATCCAATACTTCAATCATGTTTCTTCAACACCAATCAAGCCTCACCACAATGAAACAACTATAGAACAATTCTAGGTCATTTAAGAGTGGGTCAATAACTCTAGAATGGCAGCAAGGTTCTAAAACCATGAAAAGAATGCTAGTTAACATCTTATAAGCATTCTATCAACTTCATATAAGCTCAACCCTTTTATCAAACTTTCATCCACCAAAAATATAAAGAATAAAGAATAGGAAAACTCAAGAACATCACAAGGTGAAGCCCACAACAAGAGGAATATTTTTCGCTCTAATGGAAGGTTGGAAATACTTACTAAATTCCAAGCTTTTCTTGGTTTTGCCTTTCTTTCTCTCAAGCTTCCTTTTCTTTCTTCAATGGAGTTTTTGATAAAGTGTTGATGGTGATAACTTAAAATGAAAAACAAAACAATTTATACTTCAGAAAATTAGCCTTGGTCGAATTTTACTTAAATAAATATATAGATGTTTGTTTTGTATTTCATTTAATTATTCAACTTGTCCACTTGTTTTAATGATCATTACACTTTAATGATATATTCAATCAAGTCAACAATTGTAACTTAGTCATTAAAGCAAATATCATAACTTTAAAATATCTATACTTTAATTAATTTAATCATTTAACATTTAAATAAATAAATAAATAATTAAATATAAATATATGAAATATATGTATTATATTTGCATTAAATATTAGATATATATGTATATGATATGATATTAGTCAAATATCTCAATTTGACAAATAATTAATGTGTATTTAAATTAATCTAACATTAAATGTAAATACATAAAAATTAAGGAAATGACTATCGGGTCCCTACACATATATTTTGCGTTTAACCTTTAAACGACTTTATAAATAATCAATATTATTTATTATTGTTGCCCTAGTACTCTACGAGTATGTTTCATTAGTGAGACTCTCTAGATTCAGGCATATCTGTCACGAAATCTAATTTCGTGTCCATAATTTATCCACCAGTAAATTATGACGATCACGAATAAACTCGCTGAATCATACAGGTCGAGGTCATGGAAAATGTATAATTCCTCCGTCACAGGTATCCAGATAAATCCCAGAGATATATATATAAACGTCAAATCTCTGTAGGGATTATCCAGTCGACTATTCTATTAGCAATCTCAAAAAGAACAATTAGAACTAACTACTAAATTATACCACGGGCCCATGGTTTTTATCTGATTGCTAATCATATGGACTACCAATGCTCTGATACACAGAACTGACGGATCCTTTCTCGATACACACAGGAAACCCTGAGGATTTATCTACACCCAACGAACAGACGGAGGTCTGATTTTAATAGATCAGTGACGTGACTGTCATATAAGTGTAGAAGATGTCTCATGTGCCCATAGTGGCATATCATGTCTAAGAATCACAAGTGCTACTCAACCCGATAAGATACTTATTGACGTTGGTGTACCATCCATTAAGAATATTCGGTGAGTCGTTCAGTATTTATCCGCTATAAATACCTACATGTCTATACTAGGCTTCAAGATTTATGGTTCATTGAGAAACCATTGAAATCATATATTCCAGTATACAACATATACTGATTTCAACGGGTTTACTATACTGACCAAATAGTGTAAACCTTGATCGGGAACTGTCTGAGAATGATAACGTCATGATACATCTTAATGTCAGTTGCGACGCTTTTGCAACAATATCATGACTAGTCATTCTAAGGTCATTACATCTTTACCATATTAAAAGATACATTATATTATAGAAACCGCATATATTATTCATAATAATAACGTTTTACAGAAGTATTCATAAAGAAATACAACCAGGAATTGGCGCTCTGAGCACCAACCCCAATAAAAACTCCCACTTGTGGGTTTCTAATTAGGTCCCAAGATCATGAAATCAAATAAGCATGAAAATGGCATGAATACATCAAAGAAGTAAGGCGGAAAACATACTCACAATGATTGGTTTGGATGCATCAAAGAACACAAGTCTTTTCTTCCTTGTTGAAGGTTCGGCCAAGGCTTCCAAGAGGAGATGGTGGCTCGATTTTGATGCTCCATTTGTCTTCAAGATTCGGCCATGGAAGACCACCATTGAAGCTCCAAGCTTCAAGCTTCAAAAGGGATTCCATGCTCATGAAAACACTTCCCTATCACCTTTGTATCAACCCATAAGTGTGCTAGCACAAATCTTCTTCCATGATTTTCGGTCAAACCAAAATTGAAGAAAGAAAAATGGCTCCAAGCCGTGAGATGAAGAAGAGATAATGGATGGAAAAATGGTTCCCTTGAAAAAACGTATATTACCCTTGGAGAGAGAGAAGATAAAGCTTTAATATATATATTTATTACATTTACCAAGTAAATTAAATAAAACATATATATTACTTTAATTCAAAAGTCAAAAAGCAAGAAATAAAATAATATTATATTTCATCTCAAGCTTTTAAAAGCTTTTCATCATATCACATCACTTTAATGTCACATCACCTTTATTCACTTTAATAAAGTGACAACATGTCATGTCACATCACTCAAAGTGACAACATGTCATGTCACATCACTCAAAGTGACATGTGATTTGATAATTGATGCGACTGGTGATTTGACGCTTGATGTGACTTGCGTGCCGCGCTCGAATTCGAAATGCGAATGCACTCACAATCACTCTCGGGCTCGGGTTCGCTAATTCTAAATTAACGAATTTTCCGTCGCGACGTAATTAAATGATTACGCCTAGCGAATTCACTATTCACGTCGCTAAAGAATTAATTCTAAATTAATTCATTCGCCCGAATTAAAATCCAATTTCAATTCCGCGTCGAAATCCAATTTCGTTTAATATATCGAATATATTAATTTACCCGATTAATTCCAAATTAATCGTTCTCTCTCTTTAAACGATATTTTATCCCAGATAAAATATCTCCACAATTAATCCCAGATTAATTTTCTCTCTCATCAAATTAATCCCAGATTAATAAAAGTGCGAGTCATACGTCATCGGTGAATCTTTGGGAAGCGACCCATGAGATCCCCGGATATGTTGGCAGTAAATACGGTCGCCGACTATCCGAACACGTAAGTACCTTGTACCACGTTTATACCGATTTACAAGACAAGGTTGGCTTCTAGCAAAGCGTCATGCCTACCCAATTCTCCGGAAATATCCTTACAGGAATATATGATCTATATCAAGCGTAGTATACCGTAGTATTGAGTATTTCTTTCCAGTATCAGATGATCACGTGCTAGGCCTGGGGCTGGAAATGTGTCTTTCCCGTACGAAGCACATATCGGATGTCTGGTAACTAGTCTCTATAGTCGGATATACATGACCTAGTCATAATATCCCGATAGCTCGAGCATTTAAGAGAACGAGTTCCGTATCCTACGTGACCATCATCTCCAATATGGCTGGAGTGATACTTCCGTCTTGACATCACACCCAACACACTACGATTCTTAATATACTCAGCATTAGCGTACACAGAACCGGTTAAAGCCCTGGGCGACCTCAACAAAGTATATTGATTGTCGCAAGTATTAGCGGTGCAAGTCTCAGGTCAAGACCAAATACACCTACCCTGATTTCGGACTTCCATAGACACATAGTCATACTACTAATGGAATTCCGAGGGGGTCTATCCAGAGCGAAGCTGTTTCCCGTACCATCGGTGAAACACAACCTCATATTACACTTGCATAAGTATCTTATACCCAAATATATGAGAACTATGTCGTTGTGTCCTCACAAACGCGCACAAGTGCAATACTAGTCTTTTACGTATTTATTGATGTCCAATCTCGATAATACTCTGACTAGGTATATTTAACGATTTATCCTTCGTGGACTGATACTGTCTCATATCATTCTCCGTCCAGGAACAAATCATAGGGACCTCTCATCATTTATACATCTAGGTGATCTAATTACAAATGATAAGAGTGCAATCTCCTATGTCACATAGTTAATTTGTACAACAACACCGTGATCTATACAAATAGTGACGCTATGGATCATAATTGTCCAACAGTCTCCCACTTGGCCTATAGCCAGTCACTCGAGTGTCTTACACTCGAACTATGTATGGTTGGCTCAAACTGCTGAGAAAAGGCTTTCGTCAGCGGATTTGTATGATTATCATATGATGCAATTTATTCGATCATCACATCGTTACGATGTATGATTCGAACAAATCAGATGAATGGTCGAAGTATATATCTGGATCTTTGATGAGACCTTAATTCTTTAGCCTGTGCTGACGCCTAGCTCAGCTGCTAACAGAACTATATCTAATCTAATTATATTTTTTATTGACCCAGATGGCTTCTATTGCTGCCTCAGCTGCTGCAATTAATCCACTTTTGTTGTTTATTCGGTAACAGTATCTTTCTTGGAAGATTTCCAGCTCACTGTACCGTTATTCAAACTGTATAGTACCGTTTGCGACTTTTAGTCATCTTTATCAGTTATAGGAAACTTGCTACAGTGACCCCAGTCACTTCAAGTTCTCCTTCTCTATAGACTAAGACAGCATCCTTAGTTCTCTAAGATACTAACGGATGTTCTTAACATCAATCCAGTGACTTTCACTCGGATTGGCCTGTTTGTGAATTCATATGCTCAAAGCGTATGAGACACCAGGTCTCGTACATTTTTCAATGTATAATTTCTCGGAGAGTATTCGAAAGCCAAGCTTTCGTCGATATTTATTTTATGGGAATATCATTTCCAAGAAATGACATATTATCATTATTTTATAGGACAACCACTGTTAGTGCGCTCCCACTAACCCTCTTATTTACACAAGAATCATTTTTGTTTTGAATTAAATCATAAATCATTATGATTACATCAAAACGATAATTCCAAGAACCTAATGATTGCTTCAATCTAATCACGGATCGAATAACAAGCATTATCCAAATGGATTTATCGTGGCAACAGGTAAGAGGTTGAATCGTAATCAACACAATGTTGATAACGATACCTTTCCGTTAAAAGCCTAGCTTTATACGTTGGTATGTTGCCATCCATGTACGTCTTCCTTGAAGACTTATATAGTACCAATAGGCACAATACCTTGTGGTACATCAACTAATATCCAAACTGGTTGATATACTGGAATCCATTTCGGATTATATGGCACTTTGCCATAATAAGGGAGTTGATACCTTGTATCACTTCCTTATACGTAGTCAGTTGGTATTCCTCAATAAGATAGACATCTTTATAAGGTGAGACCAGAAACCATACCCTAGGTTGTTTTCTGACTCTGTCCGACCTACGCTGTTCTTGTGTATTCGAAGACCAATGGTATAGTTTCATCCTTGATGAACTATTTATGTTCCATTTCGATTCGGTGCCTTAAACAGTATTACTCCGATTTTCATCGAGTTATACTATCCTCCCACTTACCACTGTATATCGGTATTCCTCTTAGGAAAACCGCATGGTGAGCAACAATCTGATTGTACTCTTGTGAGGTGTATAAGTACAATACTTATGGTATCCATAGGATAACCTACAATCGGCACTTATCCTATTTGGGTTTTAGTTTGGTATCATCCAAACATATGCCTAGCATTCCCAAATATTCAGGAATGTGAAACCCGGTTTCTTTTCATGTTCATATCTAATAAGATATCTGTCAAACAGATTATTATGGAATCTTATTCAAAATAAGTTCTTGCACTGTTTAAAGCTTATCTATTGAAGGAAATGGTAGCTCAGAGCGACTCCTGATTAACCTTATCATGTCTAACAAATTTCGGTTAATCCGTTCGGACACACCGTCAAATTGACGTGTTCCGGGAGGAGTCCTCATTGAAAGAATACTATACACTTTCAAGTATACGAGAAACTTATTGCTTAAGTATTTTCCATTACGGTCTCACCGTGACGGTTTAATACTTTAGCTGATCTGTTTGTCTATTTCGTGTAGAAACTGTGAAAGTTCACGATTTGTGTTTCAAAAGAAACACATAACCATAACGCGATGCCACATCCATACAGGTCACGAAATATTCATATCCACCTCTAGCCTAGCTAGACATGGGTCCACTTGCTTCACTATGAACTAGGGCTAACAGATCAGCGGCATTTACACTTTTACCAAGTAAATAGTGTTACAGGCACTATGCCCAACAAATTAGATTCGTAGACTTTATTTGAATAGAGTCAAATTAGTCCTAGTACCCACTCTTCGAAAGTGTGGATATACGAGTCTTGTTTGATTGTGTCCCAGACAACAATGCCATAATTAGTTTCTTCTGATCAAATCAGATTGAGCTATTTATTTGTCATGTTATATATTTGAGATATTATTTATATTCAAAATATAAATTCTGTTATTCACATCTAATGTGTTTATCTCAATATCATCTTTATGTAATAAAACACTTTAGTGTTCTATAATATAAAGGTACACCCTCAGCGGGTTATACACTGATATAGAGATAATGTATCTAGTCAAACTAGTTACATTATAATAGTTCCTTAATTTAAGTACTAACCCGAAGGTAGTTCCTAAATTCAGGTATCTAGGGTTAAAACAGCGGCTTTCGTCCCGTTTCCTATTCGCAGATAAATCTCAATTGATGTCATTATCCTGCTCATAGCAGATTCTAAACATCAATACATATATTTTATGTACCACACTAAGTATTTAAAATCCAATTTCAATACTAGTTGTGAACATAATTATGACAATCATATTTGAAGTCAGAGCCTTGCTCGTCTTCAATTCCTTCTTAGGATATGTTCTTTTATCTTCCTAGAAGATTATAATGATTTTGCCTTTGCCCGTTTTTCAACATTACAGTAGCATTTGGCCAAGCCTCGGGTTTTTCTAGAATATCGAAGTAAGGTGCGCCTTGCGCTACTTGCCTAATTGCAAAGTTTGACTTTGTCTCCTTGAGAAGAGTCATTAATTTTCCAAGAATTATTTATTGTAATTTAGTATTTCAAAGATCTAAAATATATCCACGAAAATCCTTCAATTTCATTATCATGCTTTAAGGATCTAATCCTTAATTGTGATACAGAAATTAAGGAGTCTACTTGACAAGTATAATGGATTAAGCACTAAAGTTATCATTATATGAATATTCCAAATATCATGTTCCACTTATTTGCTTAACTCCGAGATTTAGGCATAATACGTTATTACCTAACTAGTGGGCTAGGATCCCGTTAAATATCACACAATCTTGACTTTGGCCAACAAATTGTATGATAATTAACTAGGTAGATCTCTAAGATCAATTGGATCCAATCTAATTCCTAGATCCGGTAGGAGGACGTCCAAGTCCGAAACATATATCTTATATATGCCAATACATCCAATGTATTACCTAACTTTTTTCCTCTGAATCAACTAAGCCTTGGCTTTGACACAACAAACTTAGTGATCCCAGTCAAGCGCAACCCATTGACCATGGAAAGCTTCGTAATCAATGTCGATGGACAAGAAGTGGTCTTAACTTTGGCAAACAAACCACAACTTGGACAAGACACTGATATGGAATAAAGCCTTCGTGATTCAAACACATATTCGACAGACAAAGGCCTTGACTTTGGCCAACAAACCAATGTCGTCTTAGATCTTGAGTAAGAATCAATCAATGGAAGGAAAGACGCTTAATATTATTTGAGGATTTTTCGCGTGCAAATTGGCAACCAATTTATTATCTTTGTTAAGGTCTCATCATCATACACCCTTAAACATGCATTCTAAACACATAATAAAGCGTATATGAAATAAAATAATAATGATATGCGGATGGATACTTTACATTGATCCTAGATCAAATCTCTCATTTTCTCTCTCCAAAGCTAGCACATGTATTTACTTCTACCTGTTACACTACACTTCTAAAGAAACCTCATTTACATTGAGGGGAATAAGTGAGAAGAGAATACAAAGAGTCTAGAGGTGATAAGGCTAGACTCGCAGGTCCAATTAATAAATCAAATTTATTACAATTTCCAAAATTGTCCCACCCGACTAATATCCATCCGATATACATTATTCATGCATCACAACTATGTATTCATACAAGCATGTTATCAATCAATCTAATCCAATTAATTAATCTGATAATTAGTGATCATCCAATGTTCAAACAACGATTTGATTTTTGCTCGAGAAATAAGTACTCAAAGTACGAATTCTCGAATTAAATTAAACTACATAATTAAATCCAATTTAATATGCATTTAATTTTAATTCTCTATTTAATTTCAAATTAAATATTACACTTTTATTAACGAACTTTTACGATTTAAATTCCAAATTCAATCGTTATGGGTCTCAAAGCCCGATTAACATCTAATGTTTATTTAATTAAAGTCCAATGGGCTTTTAATTAATTTTTTTAAGGCGTGGACTTTTGGTCAAATCGGGTCAAATCGAATAACCAAAATCCAATCCGGGAGTTACCCCATAAGCCTTTAAATTAATTTTGGCCCATTAGGCCCAATTAAATAATTAAGGTCCATTAAGTCATAATTGGACTCTTTGGATGCGGTTTTGGGCCTAATTGGATCCAACCAATTTTGCCTAAATCCAACTTTGTACAACAAAGCCCAAAAGTCCAATTACAACCTATAAGGCCCAATTTCCAAAATAAGCCCAAATTAATTCACTTATAAAATTCCAAATTCCATAATTAATTAACCTAAGTGTAATGCACAATTAATCACCCAATTAACATTCCTAAAACATCAATTAGCCTAACTAATGATGCACTTTTAATAACAAATAGTGTCTAACACAATTTCATCAAAATCAAACCCATTTTCACATGCTTTTGTTATCGGCAATTAGGGGTTTTTACATTCCGATTCGGTTTCAATCCAATTAAATCCACAATCATCATTTCCCAAATCAATTTAACTCATCCAATGAATTAAAATAAAAAAACACAATGAATTTCAAATTTTCAAGAATTCGGCCAAGCCACTTTAAAAGGGAAAAATTGTTCCAAATCAAAATTCAATCCAATTGAACTTCAAAACAACATTACTCAATTGTTTTAAGTCATCCAATGATCAAACAAACAAAATTCACCAAGATATTAGAGTCTCAATTTTCGGCCATGCCTAAAAATTTGGGGAAAAATGGATCCAACCAAATTTCTTGAAATTGATCATGCACAGCATCAATTCAACCTCATTTAAGCATACTATATCCAATAATTTAACAATTTGATGCTCAAATTGAGTTTTCCCAATTTTAAAACCCTAAAGTTTCATGCTTGATGTAAGCTCTGATACCATTGTGGGTTTCTAATTAGGTCCCAAGATCATGAAATCAAATAAGCATGAAAAGGGCATGAATACATCAAAGACGTAAGGCGGAAAACATACTCACAATGATTGGTTTGGATGCATCAAAGAACACAAGTCTTTTCTTCATTGTTGAAGGTTCGGCCAAGGCTTCCAAGTGGAGATGGTGGCTCAATTTTGATGCTCCATTTGTCTTCAAGATTCGGCCATGGAAGACCACCATTGAAGCTCCAAGCTTCAAAAGGGATTCCATGCTCATGAAAACACTTCCCTATCACCTTTGTATCAACCCATAAGTGTGCTAGCACAAATCTTCTTCCATGATTTTCGGTCAAACCAAAATTGAAGAAAGAAAAATGGCTCCAAGCCGTGAGATGAAGAAGAGAGAATGGAGGGAAAAATGGTTCCCTTGAAAAAACGTATATTACCCTTGGAGAGAGAGAAGATAAAGCTTTAATATATATATTTATTACATTTACCAGGTAAATTAAATAAAACATATATATTACTTTAATTCAAAAGTCAAAAAGCAAGAAATAAAATAATATTATATTTCATCTCAAGCTTTTAAAAGCTTTTCATCATATCACATCACTTTAATGTCACATCACCTTTATTCAGTTAATAAAGTGACAACATGTCATGTCACATCACTCAAAGTGACAAGTGATTTGACAATTGATGCGACTGGCAATTTGACGCTTGATGTGACATGCGTGCCGCGCTCGAAT
Source organism: Zanthoxylum bungeanum (assembly GCA_019454045.1). Classification (NCBI taxonomy): domain Eukaryota; kingdom Viridiplantae; phylum Streptophyta; class Magnoliopsida; order Sapindales; family Rutaceae; genus Zanthoxylum; species Zanthoxylum bungeanum. The sequence continues at coordinate 31,877 of SKCR01035673.1, read as the reverse complement.
TCGAAATGCGAATGCACTCGTAATCACTCTCAAGCTCGGGTTCGCTAATTCCAAATTAACGAATTTTCCATCGTGACGTAATTAAATGATTACGCCTAGCGAATTCACTATTCACGTCGCTAACGAATTAATTCTAAATTAATTCTTTCACCCGAATTAAAATCCAATTTCAATTCCGCGTCGAAATCTAATTTCGTTTAATATATCGAATATATTAATTTACCCGATTAATTCCAAATTAATCGTTCTCTCTCTTTAAACGATATTTTATCCCAGATAAAATATCTTCGCAATTAATCCCAGATTAATTTTCTCTCTCATCAAATTAATCCCAGATTAATAAAAGTGCAAGTCATACGTCATCGGTGAATCTTTGGGAAACGACCCATGAGATCCTCGGATATGTTGGCAGTAAATACGGTCGTCGGACTATCCGAACACGTAAGTACCTCGTACCACGTTTATACTGATTTACAAGACAATGTTGGCTTCTAGGAAAGCGCCATGCCTACCCAATTCTCCGGAAATATCCTTACATGAATATATGATCTATATCAAGAGTAGTATACCGTAGTATTGTGTATTTCTGTCTAGTATCAGATGATCACGTGCTAGGCCTGAGGCTGGAATTGTGTCTGCCCCGTACGAAGCACATATCGGATGTCTGGTAACTAGTCTCTATAATCGGATATACATAACCTAGTCATAATATCCCGATAGCTCGAGCATTTAAGAGAACGAGTTCCGTATCCTACGTGACCATCATCTCTACTATGACTGGAGTGATACTTCTGTCTTGACATCACACCCAACATACTATGATTCTCAATATACTCAGCATTGGCGTACACAGAACCGGTTAAAGCCATGGACGACCTCAACCAAAGTATATTGATTGTCGCAAGTATTAGCAGTGCAAGTTTCAGGTCAAGACCAAATACACCTACCCTGATTTCAGACTTCCATAGACACATAGTCATACTTCCAATGGAATTCCGAGGGGGTCTTTCCAGAGCGAAACTGTTTCCCATACCATCGGTGAAACACAACCTCCTATTACACTTGCATGAGTATCCTATACCCAAATATATGAGAACTATGCCGTTGTGTCCTCACAAACGCGCACAAGTGCAATACTAGTCTTTTACACATTTATCGATGTCCAATCTCGATAATACTCTGACTATGGATATTTAACGATTTATCCTTTGTGGACTGATACTGCCTCATATCATTCTCCGTCCAGGAACAAATCATAGGGACCTCTCATCATTTATACATCTAGGTGATCTAATCACAAATAATAAGAGTGCAATCTCCTCTGTCACATAGTTAATTTGTACAACAACACCGTGATCTGTACAAATAGTGACGCTATGGGTCATAATTGTCCAACACCACTTGCTCTAGTGCCAATAACGATTGTATCTAATACCCATCGACTCCACGTGTTTATCAAACAACTTCGGAGGTATGGCCTTCGTCAGCGGGTCTGCTACATTACCTTCACTCAGTACCTTGCACATGACAATATCCCCTCACGACACAATCTCTCGAATGATGTGGTACTTGCGTTCCACATGCTTTGACTTCTGATGCGCCCTTGGTTCCTTTACTTGTGTAATGGCTCCAGTATTATCACAGTATAACAGAATCACATTCTCGATACTTGGGATAACTCCCAATTCTGTGATAAATTTCTTTATCCACACATCCTCTTTTGCAGCTTCAGAAGCTGCAATATATTCTACCTCAGTGGTGGAATCTGCTGTTGATCCCTGTTTGAAACTCTTCCAACAAACTGCACCACCGTTAAGGGTAAATACGAATCCAGATGTAGACTTTCTATAATCGGGATCTGATTGGAAATCGGAATCCGTATACCCGTTAACTTACAGTTCGTTTCCTTCATAAATTATTAACTTATCCTTAGTACCTTTAATATACTTTAGGATATGTTTAATGGCCATCCAATGGTCATTACTTGGATTGGACTGATATCTACTGGTTGCGCTAACAACGAAACTGATACCAGGCCTTGTACATAACATGACATACATTATGCTACCCAAACACGAAGCATAAGGTTTGTTAGACATTCTAACCTTCTCATTGTCTGTTTTTGGACACATCTTCTTTGAAAGATGAATCCCATGTCTGAATGGTATGTTTGCTGTCTTACAGTTACCAAAATTATACCGTTCCTATATCTTATCTATGTACGTTGATTGGGATAACCAAATCAGCCTCATTTGTCTATCTCTATAGAGTTTTATCCCTAAAACATAGGAAACTTCTCCTAGGTCCTTCATGGAGAAATTCTTACAGAGGTACGCCTTGATGCTTTGTAACATACCTAAATCATTCCCAATGATTAGGATGTCATCAACATATAGGACTAAAAATACGACCATGCTCCCACTGGCCTTCTGATACACACATGATTCTTCAGAATTCTTGAGAAAACCAGAGGATCTAATAATCTCATTGAATCGAAGATTCCAACTTCGTGAAGCTTGTTTAAGTCCATAAATGGACTTCTTAAGCTTACACACCATCCCCGAGTTTTCGCTGGACGCAAAACCTTCTGGATGTTCCATATAAATTTCTTCATCAAGAAATCCATTTAGAAAACCGTTTTGACATTCATTTGCCAAATCTCGTAGTCATGATACGCAGCTATAGAAAGCAAAATCCGAATAGACTTAAGCATTGCTACTGGTGAAAAAGTTTCATCGTAGTCGACGCTAGGTCGCTGCGTGTAACCTTTTGCTACCAATCGGGCCTTGTAAGTTTCAACCTTACCATCAGGCCCGCGCTTCCTCTTGTAAACCCATTTACAACCGATAGGAACAATTCCTTCGGGAAGCGGAACCAAGTCCCAAACTTCATTCTCATACATTGAGTCTATCTCGGATTTCATGGCACTTTGCCATTTCACGGAGTCGATGTCCAACATCGATTATCTATAGGTGAAAGGATCAGTCTCTTCTACTAAGAGAACATCTAGACTATTTTCTTATATCAAATACAAGCGTTCAGGAGGTCTAGATACCCTTCTGACCTACGGGGTGTGTGTGTTGAAGGTCTTTCAATCTCTGTTGGTTCGTTGTTTTCAGGTTGGACTTCATCAAGTTCAACTTGTCTATGATTATCACATTCTGACAAAAATTTTGACTTCTAGAAATTTTACAAAGCCAGCTACGAACATATTTCGATGCTCGGTGTCATAGAACAGATATCCCATCGTATTCGAAGGATATCCGAAAAACCTAAACTTTTACCCTCGAGGCGAAAGCTTATCTTGCTGAGTCATCCTGACATAGGCGGGACAACCCCAAACCTTAATGTAATTAAGATTTGGTCTCCTATCGAACCATATCTCATACAAAGTCGTAGGAACAAATTTTGAAGAAATCTTATTCAAAAGATGTGCAGCTGTTAAAAGAGAGTAGCCTCATAAGTAATAGGGCAAATCTGTGAAATTCAACATTGATCGGACCATATCCAATAAAGTCTGATTTCTTCTTTCAAACACTCCATTGTGCTGTGAAGTACCTGGAGGAGTATATTGAGCGAGAATCCCATTCTCCTTCATATAATCCATGAACTCACTGCTCATATATTCGCCGCCTCAATCGGATCAAAGGCATTTAATATATTGACTAATTTATTTTTCTACTTCATTTCGGAACTCTTTGAACTTTTCAAAGGTTTCCGATTTATGTCTCATCAAATAGACATAACCGTACCGTGACAGATCATCGGTAAAGGTAACGAAGTACGAATAACCACTGTGAGCAGTCTGACTTAGTGGACCACATATATCAGAATGTACGAGTTCCAGTAAGTTAGTAGCGCGGTGTCCAACACCAGAAAATGGGGCTTTGGTAATCTTACCCTGAATACATGATTCACAAGTTGGATAGGATTCAATAGTGAGATCTGGCATCACACCATTCCTAACCAATTGGGTAAGGCGTTTAACGCCTATATGACCTAGTCGCATGTGCCAAAGTTCAGTATTATTAATTATAGGTAAACTACGTTTATTAACTCCAGTATTTAAAATATCTTTTGAAGTTTGCAATGTATAATGACCATGCTGGTTTGGACAACAAAGGATCTGAATATTACTTTTATCATACAAATACAAAGAACAGTTCTTAATATTAATACGAAAGCCTTTTGTATCCAATACGAAAAGTGATATAATATTAGCTACACATCCTGGTACAAAATGACAATCATTTAACAAAAGTGTCTCATTCTGCAATGAGATCTCACATACTCCCACTGCAACTACATCCAAATAGTTTCCACTTCCGAATCGCAACTGCATCTCTCCAGGCTTCAGTCTCCTACTTTCCTTCAACACCTGCAACGAATTGCAAACATGAATAGGACATGCAGAATCTAAAATCCAGCTGGATGTAATGGATTCACAAGCCAAAGATATATTAATAACTGGAAAAATAAATGTACCTGATGTAGATGCTCTCTCCCTCATCAGCTGGGAAATATAGTCAGGACAGTTCCTTTTCCAGTGCCCGACCTTGCTGTAGTGATGGCACTTGTCTTCAGAAGCCCTCTTGGGCTTTTCTATTTTTGCATGTGGTTGAGGACCAAAACCCTTCTTATTCTTCTCTTTCTTCTTCTTTCCATTTGATCCAATCTGGGAAGAAGCAGAAAGTGAAGTAGGTCTCGGAGGATGAGTCGATACTCCCTTCTTGAGGTCCTCTTCCACCGTGAGCAATATCCTATGCAGCTCTTGGTAGGTACAGATAATTCCGTTCATGTTGAAATACATCACAAACTGGCGATAAGAAGCTGGGAGCGAACCAATAATGACACTCCTACCAAGAATGTCATTTAGAATGAGATTATGTTGCCTCAGTTGATCGATCAAATCGATCATCTGAAGAACATGTGGGCTAACAACTTGCCCCTCATCCAACCGCGCATGGAATAATTCCATTGCGACCTTATGAACAATAACTTGTTCTTGGTTCTCCAATGATTGTCTTAACCGTGTCATCATAGTATAAGCATTTGACATGCCATAGTACTATTTCTTGAGTCCCGGTGAAAGCGAACTTAAGACGTATGATTTAACTCTTAAATCATCGTCCTTCCATGTTTGGAAGACTTCACGTTCTTCCGGTGTAGCGTCCTCTGCCACAGCAAGGGGCAGTGGACCCTCAAGAACATATCCCAACTTCTCGGAGTCGAGGACAATCCTCAAATCCAATTCCCAATCAGCGAAGTTATCAGCGCCTTTGAGTTTGTTTGCATCAAGCATACGCGCAAACTGATTAGTGGATGGTGCCGCCATTGCAAATCTATCATATAGATCACGAAAAATTGTTAGCAGAAATTTAAACAGTTTCATATAATATCATAAGCATAAATTAGATCATGGATTTTCAATCTAAAAATGCCTCTCCCACTAAATCATGCAATACTGTAATCCCCAATCAGAATACAAAGATTTAATAATTAAATTAAATACAAAGAGTGAAAGGTGGATCCCGTGAATATATTTCAGCTTACAGCAGAGGCACGGTCTCGCCTACGTATATTCATTAGGTAGACAACTCATTTGTCAATCACTCACTAGTGACTCATGGGTTTCCGGTCCTGGCGTTTCTCGTTGTCGCTGCTAAGGCAGGCCCACAAGGAGATGTACCAAGGTTAAACTTGTCAATGATAAACTCAAGTTACTTACGTAACCCTGACAGCTAGGGCACTTGCAGGATTCATTTTTTGCTTGAATTTATCTAGTATCTGATATACATCCGGTATAAATAAATCTCTATCGGCTACACCATCACCGCATAGGCACGGTCTCGGTTGTAGTAACAGAGAAATATTCATAAACCGTATTGACAAGATGGACCATATAACATGTATCAAATACATAATTATATTTAAACCTTAGTAGTTAGGGATTTTCTGCTAAGTGTCATACACCCTAAATCTAATCAAATTAGATTAAAACATGCATGCATAAAGTTAAGAAAACATGATTAAACATTGAATTAAAGGGCTAATCATATTAGGGGGCTAGAATCAGACCTGCTCTGATACCATTTTGTATGGATTTTATTGCGGATATCCGGTAACGCATCGGAAACAGTGAAAAATCAAATTTTTCGATTTCAAAATTTTTTCTCGGATTAATAAAATAAAATTATTTATTTCATTATCCAATAATCAAATTATGAAATAAAACACTATAAATCAAATTTATGTGAATTTACCGAATTGCCCTTAAACAAAGTATTTTAGTCCGAAATTGTTCAAAATAATTTTGAATGATTCAAAATCATTTCTAATATGAATTTAACATATCTCAAATGTCAAAATATAATTGGCAACAAAAATCCCAAAACTACCCACCAAGGTCGTGAACCTCATTAAGGGGGAATAAATGCATTTTACACTTCCATTGTTCAAAACACATGCAAATCAAATCCAATCAACATAAGATTTAATATGTATCATATACACATCCAAATACACCATATAAATGAAAAGCCCCAAATTTGGAAGTGGTCTTAAAACCTATTTTTTTCAATTTCTTCAAATTGGATAAATTTGACCAAATTAACAAAATCCAATACTTCAATCATGTTTCTTCAACATCAATCAAGCCTCACCACAATGAACCAAATATAGAACAATTCTAGGTCATTTAAGAGTGGGTCAATAACTTTAGAATGGCAACAAGGTTCTAAAACCATGAAAAGAATGCTAGTTAACATCTTATAAGCATTCTATCAACTTCATACAAGCTTAACCCTTTTATCAAACTTTGATCCACCAAAAATAAAAAGAATAAAGAATAGGAAAATTCAAGAACATTAAAAGATAAGCCCACAACAAGAGGAACATTTTTCTCTATAATGGAAGGTTGGAAATACTTACTAAATTCCAAGCTTTTCTTGATTTTCCCTTTCTTTCTCTCAAGCTTCCTTTTCTTTCTTCAATGGAGTTTTTGATAAAGCGTTGATGGTGATAACTTAAAATGAAAAACAAAACAATTTATACTTAAAAAGTAGTCTTGGCCGAATTTTACTTAAATAAATATCTAGATATTTGTTTTGTATTTCATTTAATTATTCAACTTGTCCAATTGTTTTACTGATCATTACACTTTAATGATATATTCAATCAAGTCAACAATTGCAACTTAGTCATTAAAGCAAATATCATAACTTTAAAATATCTATATTTTAATTAATTTAATCATGTAACATTTAATAATTAAATAATTAAATATATGTATTATATTTACATTAAATATTAAATGCATATATATATATATATATATATATATATATATATATATATATATGATATTAGTCAAATATCTCAATTTGACAATTAATTAATGTGTATTAAATTAATCTAACATTAAATGTAAATACACAAAAATTAAGGAAATGACTATCAGGTCCCTACACATATATTTTACGTTTAACCTTTAAACGACTTTATAAATAATCAATATTATTTATTAATGTTGCCCTAGTGCTCTACGAGTATGTTTCATTAGTGAGACTCTCTAAATTCAGGCATATCCGTCACGAAATCTAATTTCGTGTCCATAATTTATCCACCCGTAAATTATGATGATCACGGATAAACTCGCTGAATCATACAGGTCGAGGTTATGGCAAATGTATAATTCCCCCTTCACAGGTATCCGGATAAATCCCAGAGATATAGATATAAACGTCAAATCTCTATAGGGATTATCGAGTCGACTATTCTATTAGCAATCTCAAAAAGAACATTGAGAACTAACTTCTAAATTGTACCACGGGCCCATGGTTTTTATCTGATTGCTAATCATATGGACTACCTATGCTCTGATATACAGAACTGACGGATCCTTTCTCGATACACACATGACACCCTGGGGATCTATCACCCAACGAACAGACGGAGGTCTGATCTTAATAGATCAGTGACGTGACTGCCATATAAGTGTAGAAGATGTCTCATGTGCCCACAGTGGCATCTCATGTCTAAGAATCACAAGTGCTACTCAACCCGATAAGATTCTTATTGACGTTGGTGTACTATCCATTAAGAATCTTTGGTGAGTCGTTCAATATTTATCCGCTATAAACACCTACACGCCTCTACTAGTCTCCAAGACTTATGGTTCATTGAGAAACCATTGGAATCATATATTCCAGTATACGACATGTACTGGTCTCAACGGGTTTACTATACTGACCAAGTAATGTAAACCTTGACCGGGAACTGTCTGAGAATGATAACGTCATGATACATCTCAATGTCAGTTGCGAAGCTTTTGCAACAGTACCATGACTAGTCATTCTAAGGTCATTACATCTTTAACATATTAAAAGATACATTATATTATAGAAACTACATATATTATTCACAATAATAACGTTTTACAGAAATATTTATAAAGAAATACAACCGGGAATTGGCGCTCTGAGCACCAACCCCAACAGTTTTCTCCCAATGTCCAGACTGCAGGATTTTCGGCTTTCTTATAATTCTCTGAGAAGCCCATTTTTTGATATCCCTCTCTTTCATGCTTCGGTCCTGATATCTAAGAGAACATCCAAACTTTTTTCTTGTATCAAATACAAACGTTCAGGAGGTCTAGACACTCTTTGGGACCTACGAAGTGTGTGTGTTGAAGGCTCTTCATCTATTTGAACTTCAGGTTCCTCCATTGGTTCATTGGTTCCAGGTTGTACTTCATTAAGTTCAACATGTCTATGATTACCTCCTTCATATAAAAATTCTAACTCTAGAATTTTTGCGAAGCGAGCTATGAACATATTTCAATGCTCTGTATCATAGAAAAAATATCCTTTCGTATTTGAAGGAAATCCAACAAATCTAAACTTTTACCCTCGAGGTGAAAGCTTATCTGGCTCAGCCATCCTAACGTAGGCGTGAGCCCCAAATCATAACATAATTAAGTTTCAGATTCTTACCAGTCCATATCTCATATGGAGTTGTAAGAACAACATTGGAAGGAATCTTATTCAAAAGATGTGAAGCAGTTAAAATAGCATATCCCCATAAGTAATAGGACAAATCTGTAAAACTCAACATCGATCGAATCATATCCAATAAAGTTCGATTTCTCCTTTCGGACACTTCATTGTGCTATGGAGTACCCGGAGGAGTATATTGAGCGAGAATCTCAATCTCCTTAAAATAATCGATGAATTCACCACTCATATATTCACCACCTCAATCAGATCGAAGACGTTTACTATATTTTCCAGTTTATTTTTTTACTTCATTTCAGAATTCCTTGAACTTTTCAAAGGTTTCCTATTTATGTTTCATCAAATAAAAATAACCATATCGTGACAGATCATCAGGTAACGAAGTAGGAAAAACCAATGTGAGCGGTGTGACTCATGGGACCACATACATCAGAATGTATTAGTTCCAATAAGTCAGTGGCTCGATGTCATACACCCGAAAATGGGGCTTTAGTCATTTTAACCCGAATGTAAGATTTACAAGTTGGATAAGGTTCAATGGTGAGATCATGTATCAAACTATTCCTAACCATCTGGTTTAGCTGTTTCACGCCTATATGACCCAATCTCATATGCTACAGTTCAATATTATTTATATCAGATACTTTACATTTATTAATACCAACATTAAAAATATCTTGTGAGATAAGCAAAATGTAAAGTCCATGCTCATTTGGACAAACAAGAATCTGAATATTATATCTATCATATAAATTTAAAAAATGATTCTTAATATTTACATTATAGCCTTCAGCATCTAATTCAAAAAGTGATACAATGTTCGCAACACATCGTGGTATAAAAAAGCAGTCATGTAACAAAAGGCTCCCACTGGGCAGAGGAATCTCGTATAAGCCTATAACAACTGCATCCAAAGAGTCGCCACTCTCGAATCACAATTACATCTCCCCAGATTTTAGCCGTTTAGTTTCCTTCAGCACCTGCAACGAATTGCAAATGTGAATTGGACAAGCAGAATCCAAAATCCAACTGGATGACATAGCTTCACAAGCTAATGAGATATCAATAATAGGAAAAATAAAAGTACTTGAAGTAGATGCTCTTTCCTTTCTGATCTGGGCCAGATAATCAGGACAGTTCCTCTTCTAATGGCCGATCTTGCTATAGTGGTGGCATTTATCTTCGGCAGCTCTCTTGGGTTTAGCTATCTTCCCCTGTGGTGGAAGATTCATATCCTTATTTTTCTTCACTTTCTTCTTTTTCCCTTTCTCTTTAGATTAAGAGGAAGCAAGAAAATCAGTGAGTTTAGGAGGGCGAGTCGATACTTGTATGGGCCAAATTTGGGCTCAATGATAAAATTGACATTTTCACCTCTATGCCAATCACGAAATTAGAGATCCAAGGCCCACTATCAAATCCAGTCTGAAGACCAATATCGGGGACTCATCAGTTACCAGATTGAGAAAATGCATAAACTCATAAACTCAGCCTATTAAATCAAACAGTTACAGAGAAAGAGTCATAAACTTCACCATTAAATTCAACAGTTACAGAGATTCTAACGGGTAGAAGAAGATTAAGTGACCCACACCAGATGACTTATAAAAGAGAAAATGACATGGCAAAGAGGGTGCATTGAACATTTTCCACAGTTCCACAACTTATCACCCAAGAAATAATAGCACCTCATCCTCACGGAAAACAAACAGAGATAAAGGTAGCTTTATGCCCTATTCTCCCTACTTCCGTCTTATCCACACTACTGACTTGGGCGTCAAAGAGCCTACGACTTCCACCACACCGATGGGCAGTACTCCCCGCTCATACTACCCTTATTTTGCAGGTTCGCTAGTGCCATTTAAATCCAAATTCTCGATTGTGGGACTCAGGTGAAAACTCGTATGCATAATTTGACGCCCAACGTGGGGCCTTAGCGAATTATAGCAAACAAAGCTCACCCAATTCACTCTCTATAAAATGGTTACTAATGGCTACTAGCAACGAACATATGCCATACCCTATGGCGACACAATTAGCCATGCTCCATAAACGATTATAAGCTTTAGAAGAGGAGAATCTATCCAAGCGAAACTCCAGTGTGAATCTACAGAAGCAGCTGGAGCATTTATCCTCAACTTCTCAGCGTCATGACATTCCTGATCAAACCGGCAATCCAAGAAATCCAACAATCCCACCCGCATCTGATGGGCTAATTGAAGACCACCCACCGATTCCCGATGGTCCGAGGAATCCATCGACTTCCTCTCTCAATCAAACTCAGCAAGTTACGTCCATCATAAGAAGAGAAATGATGAATTTCAAAGAAGCAGTCATGTCCAGACTACCGGGGGTAAGGCTACCAATTAGGAAGAGCAGAGTGAGAATAATTTCTGATACTCCGTTCGGTGAGACAATTATAGTTTTTGAACTGCCACGAAAGTTTTACCCGCCCGAAATGAGTTATATGACTGTTCCACAGATCCGGACGACCATGTAATACACTACAAGTACAAGATGATATCAACTGGTTTAACACCAAGCCAATGGGAAGCTGGAATGTACAAAGGCTTCGGAGAAATATTGGCAGGACCAGCCCTTACCTGGTTCATGAACCTACCCTACAGATCCATCGAATCATACCAACTAGTAGACAAGTTTGTGTAGTATTTTTCGAGTTCATGTAAGCTTGAGAAGACAACAGATGATCTCAATACCATCCAACAGAGGAGAGATGAGTCATTGCGAAGCTACGTAGCTCGCTTCAACAAGAAAAGAATAAATATTCCAGATCTTCACCAACCTACAGCAGTGGAGGCTTTCCTGAATGGACTGCTCTTCGAAAGTGGTTTCTACAAAAAACTTACCAAGTTCCGATACTACACAATGGGCCTAGATTGAAATAAGATGAGAATAAGACAAAAGAAATAAAAGAAGAGAGAACACCTTCAGCTTGCAGAATGATAGAAAGCTTGCTGCCTCTAGGTGGCGTGATATAGTCTCTCGTCACCCTACGAAAAGGAAAATCCAACAGAGAATGGAGCATAGACCTTTCCACAAAGATTTCGATAGACGACCACGACCTTACAAAAACCGGAAGGAAATACCCGCAATAAGGCCCAGGCTCCCTGAATATAATTTTATGATTTTCCCGGGGGAATTGGTTTCGGTACTCAAGAAAATGGGAAATGAGGTGAAATGGCCCCCACGCTCCAATGAGAGCTCGAAAAAAAAAACACCAGAAAGTGGTGTGAGTTCCATCGAGACTACGACCACATGACTATAGAATGTGTAGCTTTGAGATTGGAGGTACTGGAGCTGTTAAATAAGGGATTTCTGAGGGATTTGCTCAAGTAGAAAGGGAAAGCCACATTGGCACGAAGAGATGAGAGAGACTGTCAATGAGAGGCTCCAACACCATGTTGGGTTTCTAGGTTAATCCCAAGATCATATTAAGCATAGAAATAAATGAAAACAACTAAGAAGTATGACAAAATCATATTTACAAAGATCGCTTTAGGATGTGAAGAACACAAAAACTTTATCTCCTTTATTGAAGCTCTCGGCCAAGAAGTAATTTTGTTGATGACGTTGAACAAGCTCCAAGCTTAAATGATTCCAAGCTCTAAGATAAGGTTCCCTAACACCTTGTATGATCTTTGAGAGTGTGCTAGCAAAGGAGGAAGGAAAAACAATTTTTCTTTACCAATGGAGAGGCTCTCGGCCAAGCATGAGAGGGGGGAGAGAGTTTTAGTTTTTCAACTTTTGCTTTCAAAACAGTTATAAAAAAAATATTTTTCAAAAAAATTTGATATATCTTTCCAAAAGTCAATCACCAAATTTTGCCTCCAAAATGGCATTAAATGCCCTCACCAACTTATGTCATGAATAGTGACTGCATGTCACTCACCATAAAGGTGACAAGACATCTATCACTAAGTGATAAGTGAGGTGACGCACGATGTGACTTGTGGGCCCCACTCAATTCAAAATACGAGTAGGCCCACAAACACTCTCGGGCTCGGTTTCACTAATTCCGAATTAACGAACTTCCGTCGTGACGTAATTAAATAATTATGCCTAGCGAAATTACTATTTATGTCGCTAACGAATTAATTCTAAATTAACTCGTTTGCCCAAATTAAAATCCAATTTTAATTCCGCGTCGAAATCTAATTTCGTTTAATATATCGAATATATTATTTTGTCGATTAATTCCAAATTAATCTTTCTCTCTCTTCAAATAGTATTTTATCCTAGATAAAATCTCTCCGCGATTAATCCTAGATTAATTAAGTTCGAATCATACGTCATCGGTGAATCTTCGGGAAGCGACCCAAGAGATCCCTGGATATGTTGGCAGTAAATCCGATCGTCGGACTATCCGAACACGTACGTACCTCGTACTACGTTTTTACCGATTTACAAGATAAGGTTGGCTTCTAGCAAAGCGTCATGCCTACCCAATTCTCCAGAGATATTCTTAATGGAATATACGATCTTTATCAGGCATAGTATACCGTAGTATTGTGTATAGCGATCCAGTATCTGATGTTCACGTGCAAGGCCTGGGGCTCGAATAGTGTCTGCCCCGTACGAAGCACATATCAGATATCAAGCAACTAGTCTATTTGAATCGGATAATCCTGACCTTGTCATATTATCCCGATGGTTGCAACACAATAGAGAACCAGTTCTGAATCCCTGCGTGATCATCATCTCCATATGTCTGAAGTGATACTTCTGTCTTGACATCACACCCAATACATTATGATTCTCAATAAACCCAGAAAAGGTGTACACAGAACCTATTAAAGTCCTGGAAGACCAAAACCAAATCGTATCGATTGTCGTAAGTACTAGCGATGCAAGTCTTAGGTTAAGACTAAATACACCTACCCTGAAGTTGACTCTCATAGACACATATACATACTACCAATGGGATTCCACGGGGTCCATCCAGAGCGAAGCTATTTTCCGTACCATCGGTAAAACAAGACCTCCTATTGCACTTGCATAAGTATCCAATACTCAAATATATGAGAACTATGTCGTTATGCCCTCACAACACGCTCAAGTGCAATACTAGTCTATTCCGCATTATCGATGTCCAGTCTCGATAATACTACGACTAGGGATGTTTAATGATTAAACCTTTGTGGATTGATACTGTCTCATATCATCTGAATCCAGAACTAATCATAAGGACTTCTACCATTTATATATCAAAGTAAATAAATTATTAAACGGTAAAAGGCAATTTCATTATTACATAGTTAATTTTGTACAAAAACACAATGTCTTTTACAAACAGTGACACTATTGGTCATAACTGTCCAACACACCACCTCCACCAATTAACAACACGGTTAATGTCATTTCGGAAGGATCATAAATTAGTGGTGTGTCCTATTCAGCGGCCAAACGACATTCAAGAGCTCTTAGTTATCTTTCAAAGTATGCATGCAATACTTAGTTTTCTTTCAAAGTATGCAAGCAATACTTAGTTTTCTTTCGAAGTATGCATGCAATACTTAATTGTCTTTCAATACTTAGTTGTCTTTTGAAGTATTAAATAAAAAGATTTTTTGTTTGCGAAAACTCATTCGACAGATTGGAATAAAATTCACTCATTTGAAATTCTTTTTTCATTCGAAAAGATAGCTTTCTTTGTACAAGACTTAAACAAAAAAAAAAAAAAAAAAACCTAAGTACACTAGATTATTCATGTTCTTAAACTGTTGGAGCACTAGCTAGTGGCTCTTCAGTCGCGGGAGTGTCGACATGAGAATAATCTTCCCGACCATCAGTTTCGGCTCTCGTCGGTCCAACACCCCTTTCTTCCTCCACTTGACTTTTGGGTGCCATACCTTCGACTTCAGGAACTACAACCTCCACAACCTCATCTTTCTTTGACTCGACTTCAACACCTTTTTCTTCCTCACAGTCCTCAGTCTTCAAGGAATGCCCAACTACATATCTTTCATACTTCCGAATCCACTTCTCAGGCATCCAATGTACATGCTTCCCAACAAGATATTCCTTCATCAAATCATATCTATCTTTCATCATGGATTCGATGGCAATCTCTTCCAATTGTCCAGGTAGCTGCCCATTTTCCTTTTTTACATTATCAAAATCTTGCTTGTAGGCTTGGATTGTCGCTTCAGACGTTTCCTTCTCGAATTTAAGTGTGGCCTTGGTTTCTTTCAATGCCTTCTCCAATCCCTTCCCTCTCTTATAAGATGCATCCAACCCAGACTTCAGTTATGTTGCTTCTTTTCTCACTATTGACAAGGCCTTCTCCAATTCTCTAATTCTCTTTTGACTTGACTGAGCATATTTTTGTATATATAGGTTGCACTCCAATGCCTGAAAAATTTATGGTTAGAGATCATTCGACTACTTGATGTTGGGAAGCGGCCGCGAGAGACACCGATCACAAATTCGTTCTACATCGCGTTTCATCTTAAGCCAGTAAAATGCTCCTTTAAGGTTTCTAGGGTCTTACTAAATCCAAAATGTCCCATTAGTCTACCTCCATGAGCCTCTCTCACTAATAGCTCACGCATACTACAAGAAGGAATGCACAAATTATTTTCTCTAAACAGAAATCCCTCATGCTGGTAGAATTTACTAAATGCAGATTTAATACATGCAGTATATATATCACAAAACTCCACATCACATGCATAAAGCTCTTTAATAAATTCAAATCCTAACATTTTAGCACTTAAAGAAGTAAGTAAAACATACATGTGTGACAAGGCATCTGCAACTACATTTTCCTTACCTTGTTTGTAGCGAATGACGTACGGGAATGTCTCTACAAACTCCATCCATTTAGCATGCCTTTTGTTCAGTTTTCCTTGCCCTTTAAGGTGTTTCAAACTCTCATGATCTGTGTGTGTCACGAACTCTTTAGGCCATAGGTAATGCTGCCAATTTTCCAGTGCTCGAACAAGTGCATACAACTCCTTATCGTACGTGGGATACCTCAAAGCTGCCCCGTTCAACTTTTCACTGAAGTACGCAATTGGTCTTTTCTCTTGCATCAGTACCGCCCCAATACCTATGCCACTTGCGTCACACTCTATCTCAAATGTGCTCTCAAAATTAGGTAGTGCGAGGACTGGTGCACTGCATAACCTTTCCTTGAGAGTCTGAAAAGCATCTCTTGAGCTTCACCCCACTGAAATCCAACAGTCTTCTTGACTACCTCAGTCAATGGTGCGGCTATGCTACTGAAGTCCTTCACAAAACGCCTGTAGAAACTCGCCAACCATGAAAGCTTCTAACCTCAGACACTGTAGTAGGTGTTGGCCAATCCCTAATCGCTTTAACTTTCTCTTCGTCCATCTCTATGCCATCTGCAGTCACTACAAAACCAAGAAAAACGACTCTATCCATGCAAAATGTGCATTTCTTATAATTAGCAAATAATTTTTCTTTTCTTAAAATATCAAGCACACATTTCAAATGACCTACATGTTCATCTAAAGATTTACTGTATACTAATATATCATCAAAATAGACCACTACACAACTTCCCTATACATGCACGCAACACATGGTTCATAAGTCTCATAAAAGTACTAGGGGCGTTTGTTAAACCAAAAGGCATTACTAACCACTCATATAGCCCATACTTAGTTTTAAAAGCGGTCTTCCACTCGTCACCCTCTCTCATACGAATCTGGTGATATCCACTCTTAAGGTCAATTTTACTGAAAATCCTAGATCCATGCAGTTCATCTAACATATCATCTAGCCTAGGAATGGGATGTCGATACTTTACCGTGATATTATTGATGGCACGACAATCCACGCACATACTCCACGTCCCATCCTTCTTAGGCACTAATAACACTGGTATTGCACACGGGCTCATACTCTCTCGTACATAACCCTTCTCCATCAGCTCTTCAACCTGCCTCTGAAGTTCTTTGGTCTCCTCAGGATTACTCCTATATGCGGGTCTATTAGGAAGGACAGCTCCAGGCACGAAATCAATCTGATGTTCTATTCCTCGAATGGGTGGAAGCCCATTAGGAATGTCCTCTGTGAGTACGTCTTCAAATTCCTGCAAAAGAGAAGAAATAGAAACAGGAAGTGAATTGTTAGTGTTAGTAAGTAAAGAAAAGTGTGTTGTGTCTTTATACACTAGCAGCAACATGAGTTTGCTAGCTTTGTAGGCTCTCCTCACTTCTCACTCACCAAGATAAAAACTCGTTTTCACTCTCCCTTTCTTCTCACTCTCTCCCTCAGCCCCATTTCCCTTAGGTTTACTCTCAATTCTAATCCCAGTGTTTCCCCCACTCTCGTGTTTAGATCTCTTTTTCTCATTATTATCACTCTTACCCCCAAGGATGCGGCTTCTCTCTCTCTCTCTCTTTCCCTTTCCAACTGTAATTTGACTTGATCATCATGGACCTGTTTTGGTGTCAAAGGATATAATGTAATGGGCTTGCCCTTATGCTGGAAAGAATATTTGTTTCGAAACCCATCATGTATCACCTTCCTATCGAACTGCCCGGCCTCCCCAAAAGTTTGTGACCTGCCTGCATTGGTACCACATCACACAACACCTCATCCGTGTAAGGTCCAATGGTAAAAGTCAACAATACCTGCTTGGTCACCCTGATCTCACCACACTCATTAAGCCATTGTAGCCTATATGGCTTAGGATGTGCCAAACATGACAATCCCAATCTCGCCACCAATGCTGTGCTAGCCACGTTGGTGCAACTACCCCCATCTATGATCATACTACATGACTTCCCATTCACGCTACACCTAGTATGAAAAATATTCTCTCTCTGCTGCTCGGTCTCCTCCTCAACTATCTGTGCTGTCAATGCTCTCCTAGACACAAGCGACAGGTTATCTAGTGGGTATGATGCTCCCTCATCATCATTAGCATCCTCTAATGCAGGCATCTCATCTTCCACCTCCTCATCTGTGGAATCGATATTACCATCGTCCTTCATTATAATGTTCGCTTGTTGGGGCACTGTGATGCATAATGTCCCATACCCAAACACTTAAAACACTTCACCTCATTGGATTTTGGAATTACCACTTCAGACTTAACCTTAACTCTACCTGCCTCCATTTCCTTTCCCGTACCACTGTCAGCCCTCGGCTTACTGAAACCCTCATCTCTCCGCTCATTACTAGGCCACTTCCCCCTCCAAGCAGAAGTTCCATGTGTAGTGTATCTAGATGCGGATTTCTTCTTCAACTGTCTTTCTACCTTGATCGCCATATGTAGCATATCCTCCAACTCCACATAATGATGCAACTCAACTACACTTGCAATCTCCTTATTTAACCCTCCTAAAAACCGAGCCATCGTGGCTTCTCTATCCTCTACCACATTCGCCCTAATCATTGCTACCTCCATCTCTGTATGATAGTCCTCAACATTCTTCGAACCCTGATACAAGTGTTGTAGCTTCTGATATAACTCTCTGTAATAGTGGCTTGGAATGAACCTCTTACGCATAAGAGCCTTTAACTCCTCCCAAGTCTCAACTGGCCTCTCGTGATTCCTCCTCCTATTAGTTACCAACTGATCCCACCAAATCACCGCATAGTCTGTAAACTCAATTGCAGCCAACTTCACCTTCTTCTCATCAGAATACCTATGACAATTAAAGATCAGCTCAATCTTCCTTTCCCAGTCCAAGTACGCCTCTGGATCATTTCTGCCGTGGAAAGATGGAATTTTCATCTTGATACTGCCTAGGTCACCATCAATATCATCTCTCCTACCACGATCTCTCCTGTCAGGCTCCCTCCGATAGTCATAATTATGCTCATCATATGCACCTCTCCCATATCTATCTCCAAATCTGTCACCAAATCTCTCACCAAAACCATCACCAAATCGTCTATTTTCTCCCCCATAGGCCCTTCTATCTCCTCTCTGAAAACCTCTTCGCTCATCAAACCTCCTATCCCGCCTGTCATATCACCTCTCATACCGCCTATCACGCAGTCTATACCTATCCTCCTCATCTTTGAACTCATCCAACTCCTCCATATCATCCAGATTATTCTCGGCCTCAACCTCATGTCTAGGTACCATAGGTGGTTGTTGCTCTGTTCGTTCCAGCCTAGAGTGTTGTGGCCCATCAACCTCCTTCTGAACACTAGAGAATTGGAGACTAGTAACCTCCCTCGACAACCTCTCTATTGCCGCATTCATAGTGCCAAACATCTCCTGGAACTCAGCCATATTTTTCTCCATGGTATTAAACCTCCCAACAACGTCTATATCTTTTTCTGCCATCTTACTGAACAAATAGATTAGTAATAACAAGAAATAAATAAATTAAACAAAAAGAAAACCTCTCGAACTCTCGTGTTTCACTCTCTCGCAAACACTCTCTTCGAAAAATTACCTCCGTTCAATGTCGAACGTTAACCACCAATGGATTGCACAATCCGTGTGTAGTCCAAAAATCAGCAAAATCCACAAGGAATCAAAGGAATAAGAGTATCAAGTAATTTAAGACGTGACTTGAGAAGCAACGACGATACTCGATCAATAAAACTTAAACTAGAGTGCAAAAAGGAAATAATAAAATCAACAAGATCAATTTTTTTTTTTTTTTTGGGAACGGAATCGTATTAAAAAAAGAAAAATATTCCTAATGAACTAACAGAAAACTAAGAACAAATCATGAAGCAATTCAACATTTAATAGAGGCTGTCTTTTTTTTTTTAATGGTCAACCGTGAGCCTAATACCTCATTCTTTCACGCCAACCAAGTGTCAATGATCAACAACCTTCAACATGCACAGGTGACAGGCGTGAGATTGCCTTTCTGTTTTTTTTTTGTTTTTTTTTTCAATCGCCAAACACTGGACAATATATATATATATTTTTTTTGTTGCAGTTCACAGGCGTGAACCCTTGTTTTTTTTTTTTGGGACAGAACGCTAACAGGAAACAAAAGGAAAGAAAAAAAAAATTTGATAGACGAATAGAAACAAAGGAGAAACGGGAAAAAAAAGAGAAAGAAAAAAAAGAGCAAAAAAAATAGAGATAAATAATTAAAAGTTAGACCTGAAATCTGGCTCTGATAACCAATTGATACGAAACAGGATACAAAAAGACGAAATCCGACCCAAGATCCCGTAGACCCCCAAAGAACCTGTCCTTGAAAACCCTTGGAGATAGCCTCAGACGAATTTTGCCAGCAAATCGGACGCCACAAAGGATGCCAACCCTTTGATAAGTCTTTGTTCAATCACTGAACGATGATAAAATTTTCTCAATCCCAAGAAAAGTTACTATTCACGCACAAAAAATAGGGTCCTTCATTAAGAGATATTTTTGAGTTTAAATAGTAACATACTCTAACCCTAAGAGAGCTAAAAAGACTAATATAGCCCTAAACTACCCATTATCAACTAAAAGCCCATAATACCTAATTTCTAGCCCATTTTGAACCCATAACTAAATAAAATAAACTAACCCAAATAATAAATAAAAACGGTAATCCCCGTTGGTTTCATACATGCAAATAAATAATAAATATGCCTAATTAACTGAAAATGATTCATGTTGCTCCCCGATGACTTGGGTCAAGTGTATAACTCTTGAATCCTCATCCTTGAAGTCCAATAGGTCTCGAACATGCTTGTTCAATTCAGCTACACGGCGTTGGGCCAGGCCTGCCATAGCGTCATTGATCTTCCGAGCCCTGTGTCTTGTAATTGGGCCAACTGGTACATGGATTAGATCGACTGTGGGCTGGACCGAAACAGGTGCAGCTAGGATCACATCACTAGGCATGTTACTATATATTCTAAGCATAAAACTCATAAAACATGCAAAGAATATAAACTTAAACATGCTAACTTATCATAACAACTCTAATTAAAATAAAGAAAGAAAAAGTCTTACTTGAACCGAAGAATCCTCCAGTCCTCCCTCCAATCTACAAGCTTTTCTCGAACTCAGTAAGATCTTCCACATTCCAAAGAGCCACCCAAGTGTGTGGCCTCCAAATATGCATACACCAAAGCTAAAACTCAATGGCAAGACTACACCTAGAGTGCACGGGTATTTTGCCCTTGGTGCTAGCCTAGGCAAATACCTCAAAACTTTTAACTCGAGGTTCCTCTAGTCAATTAGACATAAGGATCCTCAAAATCAATGGCTTACTTTAAACTTTAGAGTTGCTCACTTATATAAACCCAAAATAAGAAAGGTTTGGTGCAAAAATTTGTGAATAATTCTTTGGGTTTATATAGTGCTCCAAATAGAACAAAATCAATTAAGAATCTGATGTGGGATAAAAGCCAATTTAATCATAGTCATTGGATATTAATTTAGTGGTTTAATGAAATTATAAAACCATAATAAGATTTTGGGCCGAATTGGAATTCAAAACAAATAACAAAAATAAAGTGAATAGTAATTTTTTAATTCCAATTCCGAAAGTACCCATATCGTCATTCACCAATCCCTAAGCCACTATGGAACCTCATAAATGATCTG
This sequence comes from Zanthoxylum bungeanum, assembly GCA_019454045.1. Lineage (NCBI taxonomy): Eukaryota > Viridiplantae > Streptophyta > Magnoliopsida > Sapindales > Rutaceae > Zanthoxylum > Zanthoxylum bungeanum. Next base: position 10,349 of record SKCR01035673.1, on the reverse strand, counting down.
TTCAATAATTAAAAACATTGAACCATTTATGAACAATTCCTACAGCAATCATATATGTTGTTAAATATGTACTGTGTACTGTTAACCATTGATTTCGACTTTGTTGTGTGTGACCTTTTGGGTTCCCCTCAAGTTGGACATGAAATGAATCGTGATAATTTAATCGAACATAAATTATCCTCTGATCAGATGATCGTTCGATTTCAATGACCAAGGTTGACATCTAGCAACATGCCAAGGCCCTAAAATGAGAAGGAAAGATATATATATCCATTATGTATGCGATTTACATATGATATGGTCCCTCGCCTCACTGTATCCCCACCTATTGACCTAGGGTACGGAAAATGTCTACCAAGTATGTTGTTGATAGTGTCATGAATCGTCCTAACCCAAGAATCTCACATGATTCTTCCGCTGTGGCCTCAATCTCCAGCATTGATCACACATATCAATCCACGAATTGGAATACTACTCTTATAAGAAAATATTATCCAATAGAGTGGCGATTCTCTGTTGTATCTTTACAAACATCATGTGTTTCAATAAATGACCCAATCATACCCTTATGACCGGATCTTTTGAACCTGGGAAGGAGAATGTCAAAGTTATTTGATCCACACATAAGATTGTAAAGATATCAAGTCTAAGGACTAGTCATATAATCGATACATGAAAGTTCTTATAGACACATGGGATAAACACTCCATATAAAAACTTTCGGCAGTCAGTTTGATGGACACGAGCAACTCATGCATCCATGTGATACACCAAGCAGACGGATCTCCGCTAGTAGCCTATGAGATCGGCTACCCCATTTAAGGGCGGATCATATCATCATGCTAGTCTCTCCGCTTTGTGAACACTCAGACAATTCACAAAACTATGACTAGGAACATTTAAGAGTAATGATTCTCATAAGGCGTGGAAGCCATCATGTTATTACTCCAAGGGCTTTATTACAGTGTTTGATGATTTATGTAAGACACGTATAATAAAGATTGTCATTTTATTAATTAATTAAAATATTACAAATACATGTATATATAGCCCATCCACAAGTTGGGTATAGGGCATATCCCTAACACTTGATAGTTCAAAGTCTTGCTTTCTTCATTGCTTCAATTGGACCTATCCTTGTCAGCCTTTCTTCATCCTCCTCAAGAATGAGCCCTTTCACAAATGAGTTTATACTTAAGGGGTTCGAGATTACAATCGACCCTTGAGGAATTATTAATATAACATTGTCAGTCTCTTCTTCCATCTCAGTCACGACTTTCATTTTCTTCCCAGCCGTCACCATTTCAGTCAACTTCCCCTTCTCCACAACAGCTTCACTCGACACGATATCTTTTGGTCGAAGACCCTCTACCTTCTCAATCTTGGGCTCCTTCACCTTCAACATCATGGCCTTCTTCTAGTTCTTCATTTCGTCGAGTGATGCTACTTTGAATGGCCCCGATATTATTTCCTCTGCGCATAAAATTTCTTCAGGCTTTAAAGACTTGCCAATTATCGACTCTTCGTATAGCTCTCGACACGACTAGTTACAGTATATCGCAGCCAACACGTGTTTACAAAGAGCCAAAAGGGTACCTTCTCGTTGATGAATATCCCTCCATAATAGAGCAGCTCTCAACCTTTTCTCTACCAAGATATCTCTCCAGTCCCTTACTTCAGCAGGTAAAGCTAAGATAACTTTAGTGTTGGAAATGGTTCGACTCGATGTATCAGACGACCTATTTCTCAAAGGATCTGTAAAAACAAATATAAGGTCAGTCTTATTAATTGGTATGTTCAAAGAGTACACATGATAGAGAAAAATACTTACTCGACAAGCACCAGTATTCTGGGATTCGACCAGCTCCAGTCGACCCAAAAATACCCACATCCCTCACAAAGAAGTAATCAGACTGCCAATTTCCCCTATCATTCGTTGGAAGTCCAATGACTAAATGTTTCTTCCTCTGTCGAAGAAACAAAATATATCTTCCCTTCTCAGTCAAGTGTTCCTTTAAGTAGTATGTGGACAGAACATCTTTCACCTCAAAGAACACTCATAATTCGAAAGCCATGCATTCAATCGACAACAGAATCCTCCAAATATTAGGCATTAATTGAGAAAGAGTAATTTGAAAGTGATCTAAGACCTCCCAAACTAATCTTGGTATGAGGAACCTCAGTCCATCCGCAAATGACCGTTCATAAAACCCAGTCCATCCTGGAACTTTATAATCAATTCTTTCACTCGACAATGGTATCTCACTTCTATTGAGTCTGGAAACATATATTTGAATCTGATTTCCATCAGAGTTCTTTCTATCACACGACTAGCAGGGTTCTTCGTTAGCAGATTCATTGGTTCACTTGTATTAGGTACTTCACTCGACTTTGTAATGGCTGGTAAAGTCCTAAGTCGTATGGCTTCAGTGGGGACTTCTTGGGATAACTCGGCTACGGTTATTAACCCAGCCTTGATTAGATCATGATACGATCAATCTCTATATACTTTGACCTCTTTCGTCTCACTTGAAGATGATTCGATAAACTTATCAATCTCAGCACCAAGACTGCCTAAGGATTCTCCACTCACATTCTCCACACGATAAGTATACAAACACTAAATTTCTTAAAAATCTATTCGCTAAAGGTCAAAACCCACAAACATAATTTTGATAATAGATCTAAGGATCTAAAAATCAAACAACCTAATATTGGCTAAGAATAGCTTGAATCTACGCTATGAATGTTTAAAGATAATGAAGAAAAAGAGATGAGTTTTTGAAGAATACCTTGAAGGCTTGAGAGTTCTCCCAACTTTATCTCTGAAGTGCAATTTTGAGAATGAGGCAAATGATCACTCGAAGCTCTCTTATACACCCTTCCATTTTGGCGCCAAAAACTCCTCAAAACTTACGTTAGGGTTTGCAGTAAATGGCTAGAGCGAAACCTAGAAGAATCATACTGTCGAATAAAAAACGGCATAAAAGGCCTGGTAAGGAAAATAAAATCACTCGACATAATACACTTGAAAGTCTTGGTTTAAAGAACATCCTCATTATATGACATGTTGAGTGAAGTTACTCCTGAACCTTCTTCTGGTTCATTCGATTGGGGACATTCCGCATGGACTCATGTCGAGTCAAATAAAGATATGGGCTTCCCTCAGTCCATACGATATGTTGAGTAAAATTACTTCTGAACCTTTATTTGATTCAGTCAATCGGGACATCCCCATGGACTCAAGTCGAGTCAAATGAAGATATGGGCTTCCCTCAGTCCATACGACATGTCGAGTGAAATTACTCTTGAACCTTCATCTAGTTCAGTCGACTAGGGACATTCCCTATGGACTCATATCGAGTCAAATAAAGACATGTACTTCCATCAGTCCATACGACATGTCGAGTGAAGTTACCCCTGAACCTTCTTCTGGTTCAGTCGACCGGGGAAATCTCTCATAGACTCATGTCAAGTCAAATGAAGATATGGCTTCCCTTAGTCCATACGACATGTCGAGTGAAATTACTCATAAACCTTCATCTGGTTCAGTCGACCGGGGACATCTCCCATGGAATCATGTCGGGTCAAATGAAGACATAGGCTTCCCTTAGTCCACACGACATGTCGAGTGAAATTACCTATGAACCTTCATCTGGTTCATTTGACCGTGGACATCCCCCATGGACTCATGTCGAGACAAATAAAGACATGGACTTCCCTCAGTCCATACGACATGTCGAGTGAAATTACCCTTAAACCTTATATTGGGGTTGGTGCTCAGAGCGCTAATTCTCGGTTGTATTTCTTTGGAATACTAATGTAAAACGCTATTATTATGAACAATATAAGCAGTTTCTATAATATAAAATATCTTTTAATATGGTAAAGACATAATGACCTTAGAATGACTAGTCATGATGCTGTTTCAAAAGCGTCACAACTGACATTGAGTTATATCATGACGTTGTCATTCTCAAACAGTTCCTGGTCAAGGTTTACACTACTTGGTCAATAAAGCAAACATGTTGAGACCGGTACATGTCGTATATTATAATATATGATTCCAATGGTTTCTCAATGAACCATGAGTCTTGGAGACTCATATAGACGTGTAGGTGTTTATAGCGGATAAACACTGAACGACTCACCGAAGATTCTTAATGGATGGTACACCAACGTCAATAAGAATCTTCTCGGGTTGAGTAGCATTTGGGATTCTTCGACTTGAGATACCACTATGGGCGCATGAGACATCTTCCATACTTAGATAGCAGTCACGTCACCGATCTATATAGATCAGACCTCCGTCTGTTCGTTGCGTGTGGATAGATCCTCAGGGTGTCCTGTGTGTATCGAGATAGGATCCGTCAGTTCTGTGTACAGATCATAGGTAGTCTATATGATTAGCAATCAGATAAAAATCATGGGCTCGTGGTACACTTTAGAAGTCAGTTCTAAATGTTCTCTTAAAGATTGCTAATAGAGACGTCGATGAGATTATCCCTATAGAGATTTGACGTTTACATCTATATCTCAGGGATATATCCAGATACCTGTGACGGAGGAATTATACATTTATCATGACCTCGACCTGTATGATTCAGCGAGTTTATCCGTGATCGTCATAATTTACAGGTGAGTAAATTATGGACAAAAAATTGGATTTCGTGATGGATATGACTGAATCTAAAGAGTCTCACTAATGAAATATACTCGTAGAGCACTAGGGCAAATTTTATGAATAATATTGATTATTTGTAAATCGTTTAAAAGTTAAACGAAAGATACATGCTTAGAGGCCGAACCGACATTTCCTAATTAATGTGTATTTGTATTTAATATTTGATATTATTAAATACACATTTTTTAATTGTCAAATTGTGATATTTGACATATATCATTAATATATGTATTTGGAATATTTAATGTAAATATAATACATATAATTAGATATTTGTATTTATTTAATTATTTAATTATTTAATTGTTAATAATTAAAGTAATTACAAATATGAAATATCTAATTTTGATATTTGAATTAGGAAATATCTAATGGAAAATTAGTTGACTTTTTCATTTAATGTAAAGTTAAAGTACATAGATATTTTCTTTTAATTTGATTAAAGAAATTGAAAATCTATTTTCTTTTAATTTTTATTGTTTTTTTCGGCCACTCTACTTAATATCTAAGGGTTAGATATTTTTGATTACCTTCAACACTTATCAAAATACTCCATTAAGAAAACAAAGAAGCTTGAGAGAAAGAAAAAGAAAACAAAGAAAAGCTTGGATTTTAGTAAGTTTTTCCAACTTGCTATTAGAAATGAAAATATTCCTTGAGTTCTAGGCTACATGATATGAGTTTCTTATGTTTTTTCTATTCTTTATTATTTGTGTTTTTGATGTATCGGAGTTATATGATAGGGTTGAGCATGTATAAAGATCATAGATGCTTCTAATGTGTTAAAAAACATTCTTTTGATGGTTTAAGAAACTTGTTGCCATTATAGAGTTATTGACCCACTCTTAAATGACCTAGAATTGTTCTATAGTTATTTCATTGTGTTGAGGCTTGATTGGTGTTATAGAAACTTGATTGAAGTATTGGATTTAATTGATTTGATCTACTTTATCTAATTTGATGAAATTAAAAAAATTAGGGTTTAAGACATTCTCCAAATTTGGGGTTTTTCATTTCTGTTATGTATTTGGATGTGTATATGATGCATATAAAATATTGGGTTAATTGAATTTCATCTTAATGTGTTTTGAACACAAAAGGAACAAAATGCACAATTTTGCCATGTAGAGAGGCTCACAATATTTGGACAAATTTGGGGGTTCATGTTGCAATTTGATTTTTGATGTGTATGACATGTTAAAATCATCTTAGAAATGATTTAGAATCATCCAAAAATAATTTCAAACAATTTAGGACTAAAATGAACAAAATATAAAGTTTTGGGGTAATTTAGTAATTACATAAAAAATTGATTTCTTGTGTAATATTTCATAATTTAATAATTGGATAATTAAATAAATAAGTTTATTTGATTGATCCAAGAAAAATTTTTGAAATCGGAATTTTTTTATTTTCACTATTCCACTGCGTTACTGGATTTCCGTCATAAAACCCCATCACCTTCATCAGGTTTAGTCGATCGGGGACATTCCTCATGAACTCATGTCGAGTCAAATAAAGACGTGGAATTCTCTCAGTCTACACGACATGTCGAGTGAAGTTACCCCTGAACCTTCTTCTGGTTCAGTCAACCGAGGACAACCCATATGGACTCATGTCGAGTCAAATGAAGATATGAACTTCCCTCAGTCCATGCGATATTGTCGAGTGAAACACCTCCTCAACGACCATATGTATCAATCAACCAGGAATATCACCGAAGGACTTAGAACAAAACAATTGGGGTCAGACTCCTCCAGTCCGTACGACGAAACATTATGTGGATTAGCTTTGAGCCTTTGCCAGGATCAGTAAAACAACTACCCATGCCCTGTTTTATTCGACATGCGCAATGGTACTCTCTAAATCAAGGGCTTCTAGACTTAGAGAGTATGTGACAAACTGTATGGGCCAAATTTGGGCCCAAGGGTAAATTGATATTTTCACCTCTAAGCTAACCACGAAATCGGATATGAAAGGCCCACTATCAAATCCAGTCTGAAGACCAATATCGGGCCGAGAGACCATACTAGCCAAAATCCCATCACCACTGATGGATCACATCAGGATAGCCAATAGACTCATCGATTACCAGATTGGGAAAACGAATAAACTCATAAACTCAGCCTATTAAATCAAACAGTTACAGAGAAAGAGTCATAAACTTCTCCATTAAAATCAACAGTTACAGAGATTCCAATGGGTAGAAGAAGATTAAGTGACCCGCACCATATGACTTATAAAAGAGAAGGGACATGCTAAGGATGAGGCATCGAATATTTCCACAGTTCCACAGCTTATCACCCAAGAAATAACAGCACCCCGCCCTCACGACAAACAAACGGAGATAGAGATAACTTTAGGCCCTATTCTCTCTACTTCCGTCTTATCCACACTACTGACTTGGGCATCGGAGAGCCAACGCCTTCCACCACACTGGTGGGCAGTACTTCCCGCTCATTCTACCCTTATTTTGCAGGTTCGCTATTGCCATTTAAATCCAAATTCTCGATTGTGGGACTCAGGTGAAAACTCGTATCCACAGTACTCTCTTCCTCAAATCTTCCTTCGCATTTTGCAGCATCTTATGTAGCTCATGGTAAGAACAGCTAATCCAATTCATATTGAAATACATCACAAATTGGCGATATGATACTGGCAGAGATCCAAGAATGACATTTCATCCTCAAGTGTCATTGAGAGGGAAATTATAGCGCCTCAAGTGTTCGATCAAATCGTTCAGATGTAACACATGAAGGCTCACAGCCTGTATCTCTTCCAATTTTACATGGAACAATTCCATTGTAATTTTATGAACCGAGACATGTTCTTGGTTCCTAAAAGACTATCTCAGCCGCATTATCATAGTATATGCGTCGGGCAATCCAAAATATTGCCTCTTAAGCTCCGGTGCCAAGGAACTGAGAATATATGATTTGACTCTTCTATCATCATCTCTTCACTTTTGGAGAATCTCATGTTCCTCTTGCGAAGCATCATGTGCTATCCAAGAATAATTCTCAGATCCAAGTCCCAATCTGTAAAGTTTTTGGTGCTTTAAGCTTGTTCATTTCAAGTATACGAGCAAAAGGATTAGCAGCAGATGCCGTCATCACAAATCTATCATATAGATAGCGTAAAACGGTTAGCAGACATGAACAGTTTCATATAATATAAATCAAACAAAGCATAAATAGATCGTGGATTTTTAATCTACAAATGCATCTCCCACTATTACATGAAATATTGTAATCCCCAAAAAGAATGCAAACAAATAACTAATGAAATTAAATTTAATAGTGAAAGGTAGATCTCATGAATATATTTCAGCTCACAGCTTTGACACGATCTCGCCTACGTATATTCATTAGGTAAACAACTCATTTTCAATCACTCAATAGTGACTTTTGGGTTCCTGTCCTAGTCGTTTCTCGTTGTGACATCTTTGACACGTTCACAATGAGGCATACCAAGGTTAAACTTGTCAATGATAAATTCAAGATACTTACGAAGTTCTGATAGGTTTGGCACGTTCAGGATTTCCGCTTTCGCTTCAATTTATCTAGTATTACATATCCATCCGGTATGGATAAATTTCTATCAACTACACCCTCACTGCTTTGGCCCGCTCTCGGATGCATTCATTGAACGGATATCCATAAACCGTATTGACAAGACGAACCAAGAAATATACATCCAATACATATTACTTAGAAAACCTTATTAATTAAGGATTTTCCGCAAAGCTGGAACACATTTAATTTAATCAAATTAATTAAATACAAGCATGTATCAAGTGACAACACAATTAAACAATGAATTTAAAGGTATATTCACATCTTGTGTCGAGGTTCAGACCTGCTCTGATACCATTTTTGTGGGGATTTCGGGCGGTAATTCGGGTAAACGCAGAGGAACGCGAAAAAATAAAATTTTTCGATTTCAAATATTTTTCTTGGATAATTAAAATAAACTAATTTATTTCAATTACTCAATACTTAAAAACTGAAATTTTTACCCAAAAATCAGATTTTCCAGAAATGATCATTTTACCCCAAAACTTTTTATTTTAATCATTTTAGTCCAAAATTGTCAAATACAACTCTAATTGATTCCAAATCAATCCTAAAATGATTTATACATGTCTAATACATGAAAATACAATTTACAATTCAAAGAAACCAAATTTCCTCTTATTTCCGAATGATCCCTTAATTTTCAAGAATTTACAATTTGGTCATTTTGTTCAAAATATGTCAAGATCAAATCCAAAAATTCCCAAATTTAATATACATCAAATATCATCATCTATGAAATGCCACAAATTTGGTGAAGGTTAAAAATCTAATTTTATAATTTCACAAATTAACAAAATTAGCACTAAATTAATTAAATTCAATACTTTAATTCAATTCCCACAACACCAATCAAGCCTTACCATCAGGAAATAGCTCAAGGACAAGTCTAGGTCACTCATGAGTGGCTAAAAGATTCTAGAATGACAACTTCCATCAAATGATTTTTAAAAAAAATGCTTAATTACACCTAATTAACATTCTTTAAAAATCATACATGCTAACATCTTTCATCTAAGTTCTCAATCATCAAAAACACATCCATAAAATAGTAGAGATTAAATTAAGCTAATCATATAAAAGCCTATGTATTTTAGGGTTCTTAGAATAAGAAACAAAATAGAAAAAATTGCTTATATAATTTCCTTAAATGACCCAGCAATAAGGGAAAAATAATGGCCACAATTTTTCAATTTTTGTTTTAATAATTGGAAAATGATTTAATTAATATACGTGGTAATAAATTATCGAATAATTCAACCTTATCACATATTAACCAACTAAATCATGCCAAATGAAACCAATCAAAATTAACCACTTTGTCATTTATCTTACTTTATCAAGTAAATAAGATATTAAATATTTAATTAATTCAATTACTCAACATTTGAATAATTAAATAATTAAATACAAATATCTCAAATATATGTATTATATTTACATTAAATAATCAAAATACATATATTAATTATAAATATAAAATATCACAATTCGACATTTAATAAATGGCCGAAAAGATCTCAAAAACATGTATCTTCGTTTGACCGTTAAACGACTTATAAATAATCAGTATTATTTATAAAAGTTGCCCTAGTGCCCAACGAGTATATCTCATTAGTGAGACTCTCTAGGTTAAGGCATATCTGTCATGAAATCCAATTTCATGTCCATAATCTACCCACCCATAAATTATGACGAACACAGATAAAATCTCTGAACCATACAGGTCGAGGTCACTGCATATGTATAATCCTTCTGTCACAAGTATCCGAATTATCCCAGAGATATAGATATAAACGTCAAATCTCTTTAGGTATAATCTCATCTACGATTTTATTAGCAATCTCCTAAATAATACTTAGAACTAGTTTTTACAGTGTACCACGGGCCCATGGATTTAACCGATTGCTAACTCCATAATGGATACCTATGCTCTGTACACAGAACTGACGGATCCTATTTTGATACGCACAAGATATCATGAGGATCAGTCCACACCCAACGAACAGACGAATGTCTGATTTAAATAGATCAGTGACGTGACTGCCATCAAAGTGTGGAGGATACCTCATGTATCCATAGTAGTATCT